>JAVLUX010000033.1:19055000-19240000 GCA_032164185.1 Moxostoma hubbsi
CACTCGACATTGTGTCGATGAGTTGACACCAGGGGTCGCTCCTGCAGAGCCCAGATATCTCTGATCTTGAGAAAAGGCCAATGAGTATTGGTGTGTGGAATTTGCATGCCACTCCCCCAGACATATGGGTATAAAAGGAGTTACGCTGCAAATACACATCAGATATCTTCTTCGGAGCCAAGAGAGCAGTCACAGAGCCGAATTCTTCTGCCGTCACATTCATCTCTCCAAGCTGTTGGTTCTACGGCGCTTTCCAGCAGTTCTCCCCCTCACACACTACATTGTGCTGAGCACACACCCCTGGGTGCTTCCGCAGCAGAAAAAGAGCTCACGGATTGAATAACTTCTTTTATATATATTTATATTTCCCATATATATATAAACACCAATAAACGAGTATATTCCTCTAAAAGAGTCTCACAAACGGTGAAGTGTCTTTTTCAAGATGTCTTTCCGTTTGTTTATATTTCCTGGTTGAGATCTCGAAGCTGCTTTACCATCTTGTCCTAAAATATCCTATTATTAAGGTACCTCTTAAGATTGTACCTTAATAAGAACCTCTAAATATTTGATTATGCTTACTGTAATTGTAAATCTAGATTATTTTCTGTTGTTTTACAAATGTCTAGTATAGCCAAAAGCAAAATGATTTGAATTATGTGCTGTGCTTTATTTGCTGTTTATTTGTCTCCCAGACACTGACATTTAGCATCAATTGGATTCTCAAACTACATGTTTTGTAATTCAGTTTGAATAATCTTTACTTAGAGTGCAATATATTTTTCTCTTAATTATTCACAGCAAATTAAATGTGTGTCATTACAGAAAAGCAAACAGAAACATGCAAGACAATTTAGGGTATGTCACTGGGTGAATTGATTACATAACCAGATATGCCTTTCTCTTATAATACTTTTAAGGGTCTTTTGTGAATGTCATGTGATACGGTGTCATGATCTCCCCTCTGTGGCTATCTCTCCCAGAGTAGCCATGTTTTATCTGCTGAGCTGCTCTACTCTTGTTTCAGTTGTTTACATCTTATTACATTGGGTTCAGATGAGAGGGCAAGCATATTTGTCTTTGAAATGAGAGGTTTCAAAAGGCATTTGAGTGGAACGGCATTTCCCAAAAAAGCAACAGACTGATTGGTGCATTGTGTGTGCCAGGCTTCATCCCTGGCCTTTAAATACCATGCTGGTGAGTGCCACGCTTGTTATTTTTCGCCTCTGATCTCACATTTTCAGGCTTTTCAAGGTTGTTCTAGTGGTTCCTTTAAAGAAAAACACACACCAAGATTCAGCTCATTAGACCACCCTCAAACATGCTTTGTTCGGAAGCTTTAGAGCGAAAAGTCTCTGTCCAATCTCGTGTGTTGATCAGTTTTGCCCTACCTAAATATCACTTGAATTGTTTGTCACATTGCATCAGTAAAATTTAAAATTATGTCATCCTGTCATCAATTACTCAACCTTGTGTCATTCCAAACAATGACACAATTGGAACACCAAAGCAGAAGTTTAATAAAGAGTGTCTGACCTGCTCAGCTTCGAAAAGTGAGAGTAGATTGGTGCCAAGGGTGTTTCAAGTAAAAAAAAAAAAATAAAGGCACCATAAAACCATAATAAAAATTGTCCTTATGACTGATGTGCTAAGAAAGAAAGACACAAAGGTGAGTACGTGATGACAGATTAACCATTAGCTTTTTGAAAATGCTCAGTACTGGAAGTGCACTTTCATGTAACTTAAGGTAGTCCAATATATCTTAGTAAATTGATTTGTTTGGTGTTTGGTGTACATCAACCATTTCAAATTTACCGATTCACTTGAGCCCATGCATAAGTCTCCTTTTTTTTAAGAAAAATATGTAGGTAATAGCAGTTCCCTATCTGTCTCTCTCTCAACGTTGTGTTGATGTAGTGACACTAGGGATCACTCTTGAGAGCCAGAGACACCTCTGATCATTGATAAAAAGGCCAATGGGAATTGGTGAGTGGTATTTGCATGCCCCTCCCCTGGACATACGGGTATAAAAGGAGGGGAAGTGCATGCCGCTCATTAGATTTTGTCTTCGGAGCCGAACAGTCGATGGTTCAAGCTGAGACAAGCGATTTCCATCCCTCACATCTGTTGGGTATTACAGCAGCTTTCTGCCCTCTCTGCACGGGTGCACTGCAGAGATTGCCCCTGGGCGCTTCAGCAGATCTTCAGCAGATCTCATTATATTCTAAAAGAGTATTTTACCTCACAAAAAGAGTAAAGAGCACCACACATTGTAACGTCTTTTTCAAGATGCCTTTCCGATTTTGTGTTATTCCTGATTGCGGGCGATACCTCTCGCCTTCTGACGGCCATGATTGCTGTCTTTCGTGCTTTCATGCTGAGACATCTTTTGTGGATGCGTCATGTCCTCATTGCGAAGCCATGACCATGGCAACGTTACGGTCGCGGCTCTCTTTCATAAGAAAGCAACCCACCTCAGTGGCTCCCTGCCTCGGTCCTTCTTCCTATGGGTATGAGGCCAGCACAGTAAGCACTGGGACGATTTGGGGACCACAACGGGCCACCTCTGCCAATTAAATCCCCACTGACCTCCCATTCCTCGGCACACTCGTTTGCTCCAGCTAGGCATTCGGATGAGTGGGCCGGCTCATCCCAGGGCGAGTTCGACCTCTTATTCAGTGCTCGTGAAGGTGATGAGCTCTCAAGCACAGCATTGGACAGCAGGCTCGTCCTGTCTGATGCGGAAACCTTCGCTGGGCTTCCCTCCCTCGGGTGTGGTCGCCCAGTCACAGGCAGACACTGAAATGATTGACATGCTTAACCTCGTCCCAGGGTGAGTTCAACCTCTTATTCAGTGCTTGTGAAGGTGATGAGCTCTCGAGCACAGCATCGGAGAGTGGGCTCGTCCTGTCTGACGTGGAAACCTCCGCTGTGCTTCCCCCCTCAGGTGTGGTTGCCCAGTCACAGGCAGATGCTGAAATGACGGACATGCTTTCCTGGGCCGCTGTGAGCGTCAGGCTAGAGTAGAACCCTCCACTCTCCCCTGAACACTCGCGGCTTGATGATTGGTATCTGGGCTCATGGCGCCACTCACAGCCATGCCCTGCCCCAGTGCCTTTCTTCCCAGAAGTGCACGAGGAGCTGACGAGTTCATGGGAGGCACCTTTCTCTGCCCGGTCCCAATCTCTCGGCTCCCCCGCCCTCACTACCCTTGATGGTGAAGCGGCCAGGTGTTACTCGGCGATTCCCCCAGTGGATAAGTCACTCACGCTGCACCTGTGCCTGCCTCCGCCCTACACGCCATGGCTCTCATGCAAGTCCTCCAAGTCAAGGCACTGAAAGAACTGCACAAGGGTAGTTCTGCCCCGGGATTGATGCAAGAGCTGCGCTCGGCAACAGACCTTGCCCTCCAGGCAATGAAGGTCATGGCACGGTCTCTCGGGTGGACAAAGTCCACACTGTTGGTCCAGGAGTGCCACCTGTGGCTTAACCTGGTCGAGATGCATGAGGCTGACAAGACATACTTCTTGAATGCCCCCATCTCCCAGGCCGGCCTATTCAGCGACACCGTCGGGGACTTTGCCCAGCAGTTCTCGGCGGTGAAGCAGCAGACGGAGGCTATTCAACACATCCTACCCCGGCACAGCTCAAGATCCCTCACCAACGTCTGCTCGTTGCTAAGGGCGTTCCCCTGCGGCCCTGCCCCGGCATTGAGCCACCCACAGGAAGAAGACGCCACCCATCTCATGGCAGCCCACTAAGAAGAATTTGAAGCACCCCTGAGACGGGAGACCCAGGGACACAAGGATCCACTGCCTTGGAGCTGGTAAGCAGACCACTCCATCCCCTGGTGGAGGGCCGGTAGGAGAATTTTTTGTTTCCTTTCTTTTTTTTTGCCGCACACTCCAGTAGCTGTGGTACCCAAACACCAGCCTTGGCGTTGCTATGTCGGGTGCATGCTTTACGCATCTATTTGGATCGCACAAGAGCTTTAGGATCTCTGAGCAGCTCTTTGTCTGCTTTGGTGGACAGCGGAAAGGAAACACTGACTCTAAACAGAGGATTGCCCACTGGATCATTGACGCCATAGATGTTGCCTACCAGGCTCAGCATGTGCAGCCCCAAGCAGGGCTATGAGCCCATTCCACAAGGAGTGAGGTTGCCTCCTGGGCTCTGACCAGTGGCAAATCTCTAGCTGACATTTGCATAGCAGCGGGCTGGGCTACACCCAACACCTTTGCAAGATTCTACAATATCCGGGTTGAGCCAGTCTCGTCCCGTGTCTTAGCAGGATCGAATGGGTAAGTCCGGGTCGACCAGCCGGGTATATTGCTTTCACCTTTCACCTCCCTTGAGCTGATGATGTGCGTTGTTGATTCCCAGTAGTGTTCACAAATGTGTTCCCTGGTTGATTTCCTCCTAGCCCTGTGGCAGTTGAGTTTGTGTAGAAACTCACTGCCAGCCCAGTACTTGTGCTAACTACACCCCGTACTGGGACAGGTGCTCCGCATGCACTGGTTCCACATAGGCAACCCCTTGCAACGTATATTCCGCTGAAAAATGTTTCCCTCTTGGCAAACTGCATCTTCCTTGGGCAGAGGCCCCTCTGCCCCAGTCTCCATGCTTGTAGAGCCTCCTCCCCCATTGGGCAGGACCTACCATGGGACTTCACCACACGACATTCTTCCGACTAGACTCGGCAAGACCATTTGACGTATTTCCACTTAAATACCCCCCCTCCCCCCTCTCTGGGTGGGATGTGGTCTCCGCGGTGTCTTCGCCTTATTCTCGGCTCCTCAGCACAAAACCTAATGAGCGGTAAGCACGTCCCCTCCTTTTATACCCATATGTCCAGGGGAGGGGCATGCAAATATCACTCGCCAATTCCCACTGGCCTTTTATCAAAGATCAGAGGTGTCTCGGCTCTCAAGAGTGACCCCTAGTGTCACAACATCGACACAACTTCTCATTCCCTCCATCAGGGAACAGAGGTTACGGAAGTAACCAGGATGCTCTTTACTATGTTTTTGACTCAGTTAATATGTTTAATATGTTTTGACTCAGTGTTTTATTAGTTGTTATTAAGAATAAGGTACTGTATATTTTTAAAAATTATTTGCCAACCTATTTTTATGTCACCATAACTGAGATCATCATTGTTTTTGTACCAGATAAATTTTGCTTAATGTTTAGGATACTTAAAAATTAAATTATAGGTTTATCATTTGTAAGCTATATATAAAAAATATTCCTTTAATTGCTTGAATGTAGCTATCTACTTTTTTAATCATTTTTTTTTTTTTTTTTTTTTGTGGAGTGGGGTGTGAGCAGACCATGTCAGATTTTGCCTATTGGCACCATGCCTGTGAATCAGGACCCCCACTGTTTACCTCCATCCTGTAAATGTGACCCCACTGCAGAAACTGCAAAATGTTATGTTCATGATCATGATCAGTTTTATCACTGCATATATTCCATCAGGATTATACAGGTGAAACTCGAAAAATTAGAACATCGTGCAAAAGTTCATTAATTTCAGTAATTCAACTTAAAAAGTGAAACTAATATATTATATAGACTCATTACAAGCAAAGTAAGATATTTCAAGCCTTTATTTGATATAATTTTTATGATTATGGCTTACAGCTTATGAAAACCCCAAATTCAGAATCTCAGAAAATTAGAATATTACATGAAATCAATTAAAAAAAAAGGATTTTAAATACAGAAATGTCGGCCCTCTGAAAAGTATAATCATGCATATGTACTCAGTACTTGGTTTGGGCCCCTTTTGCATTAATTACTGCCTCAATGCGGCATGGCATGGATGCTATCAGCCTGTGGCACTGCTGAGGTGTTATGGAAGACCAAGATGCTTCAATAGTGGCCTTCAGCTCTTCTGCATTGTTTGGTCTCATGTCTCTCATCTTTCTCTTGGCAATGCCCCATAGATTCTCTATGGGGTTCAGGTCAGGCGAGTTTGCTGGCCAATCAAGCACAGTTATACCATGGTCATTGAACCAGGTTTTGGTACTTTTGGCAGTGTGGGCAGGTGCCAAGTCCTGCTGGAAAATGAAGTCAGCATCTCCATAAAGCTTGTCTGCTGAAGGAAGCATGAAGTGCTCTAAAATGTCCCGGTAGACGGCTGCGTTGACTCTGGACTTAATAAAGCACAGTGGACCAACACCAGCCGATGACATGGCTCCCCAAACCAACACAGACTGTGGAAACTTCACACTGGACTTCAAGCATCTTGGATTGTGTGCCTCTCCATTCTTCCTCCAGATTCTGGGACCTTGGTTTCCAAATGAGATGCAAAATTTGCTCTCATCAGAAAAGAGGACTTTGGACCACTGAGCAACAGACCAGTTCTTTTTTTCTTTAGCCCAGGTAAGACGCTTCTGACGTTGTTTGTTGTTCAGGAGCGGCTTGACAAGAGGAATACGACATTTGAAGCCCATGTCCAGGACCCGTCTGTGTGTGGTGGCTCTTGATGCAGTAACTCCAGCCTCAGTCCACTCCTTGTGAAACTCCCCCACACATTTGAATGGCCTTTTCCTGACAATCCTCTCCAGGCTACGGTCATCCCTGCTGCTTGTGCACCTTTTTCTTCCACACTTTTCCCTTCCACTTAACTTTCTATTAATGTGCTTTGATACAGCACTTTGAGAACATCCAACTTCTTTTGCAATTACCTTTTGAGGCTTTCCCTCCTTGTGGAGGGTGTCAATGATGGTTTTCTGCACAACTGTCAGGTCAGCAGTCTTCCCCATGATTGTGAATTCAACTGAACCAGACTGAGAGACCATTTAAAGGCTCAGGAACCCTCTGCAGGTGTTTTGGATTAATTAGCTGATTAGAGTGTGACACTTTGAGCCTACAATACTGAACCTTTTCACAATATTCTAATTTTCTGAGATTCTGAATTTGAGGTTTTCATAAGCTGTAAGCCATAATCATAAAAATTATATCAAATAAAGGCTTGAAATATCTTACTTTGCTTGTAATGAGTCTATATAATACATTAGTTTCACCTTTTAAGTTGAATTACTGAAATTAATGAACTTTTGCACGATATTCTAATTTTTCGAGTTTCACCTGTAATATCCTACTTCCATGCATTCCATGATTATAATCAGTGCAGTATCTAGTGGGGTGAAAGGTGAGAAAGTTTGTAGGGGCCCAAAGGTCTACATATTCGGAATTGGGTGATTTAATTTGTTTAGTGGCCCAGAGCAATACATACAGTAGTCAAGGTGCCCAGAATTACTTGCAACGGCTTTGGTTATAAAATTAGACTTTTACTTTTCATTTGACAGCATTTAGCTGTCCTTTACTTTTTAGTAAATTTTTGAGTATTCAACTTTTTTAAATGTCCAAGTAAATACATTTCTAGCTTTATAGCTTCCAGTTTTAAGATATTCTGTTTTCAGCATCTATAGCTGCCCAAAGCAACAAGGTTAAAGTGATATGAGAGGGAACTGTAATTCAGACCACATGAGTGTTGGATCAAATGCCCAATAGTGTTCTCTATGGAGTAAAGTTTAACTGTTGCCTATTGTAGTCCTCCAAGCATTATGTTTTTTGCTGTCAGAGCACTTTTGCTCTTTTCTGAGAGCTTTTGTCATTAATCTGGATTAGACAGAAAATGTGCTCACTTTCAGTAGTTCTTGTGCTCTTGGTATAGTGTTTTTGTTTGTGTGTGTTTGTGGGTATTTTATATCTGTGTGTAAGCTGTGGTATTTTCTACAATTTACCTCTCACTTGTGGCTTGCTATTAATTTTGAGCAAAAGGGAATGACTTTTGGTCTGTGTTCAGTCATTTAAATCCCTCTTCAAGCATCTTTTTGTCCATTTACTGTAATACTAAAAGCCAAAAACAACAACAACAAAAAACATCTTTGAGGCAACACTGCACAGCTCATATACTGTACAGAGATCAGATATGTTCAGTCAATTCTGTTAATTAAACAAGCAAACAAAAAAGGAATACATATATCTAGCCAAATATGTGTACCTTGGTTCATAACTCCAACAGGAAATTAAGTTAGTCTGCATGTGATTGAAAGAAATAAGCGACCATCCCTCATCTATGTTGTGAAGTGACACAATTACAAAAGATACACACATTCAGGGATGCATATTTGCTGCCCATCACTGTCAGCTAAACAGCTAGAGACCCACAAATATACTGTGTACATCCCTCTTGCAATTAAAGTAACAGGTTTGATTTACCATTCATTCCAAACTGAAAATAGGCGATGTGTGACTGTTGGGGGTGAGATTTTGTGCTCATTTGCAGTCATATATTGATTTGTGGGTAACTTTTTCTTGAAAAGGGAGTTAAATTGATGATGTATCATAGCTCACATAGCTTCAATATTGATCGTAAATCACATATTGCACCGTTCAAACATAAATTTCATTCTTGTCTGGTCTAGCACTTAAAACATAATTTTGGCAGTTTCAGTCGACTGAGAAACAAAATCTACTGTCTCTCAACACAAGTGTTATTTGTTTCCAGTGACAAAATCTTAAATTGATGTTGAGTTTTGTGGCATTTCACTATAAACAAAAATAGAAGATTGTAATGGGAGACATTATATAGAATATATTGTAAAATAAAAGTCAATTTTGAATCACATGAGTGAAGAAAGAAATATGTAATGAACTCCTGACTGCAACAGTGATTTTGTTTTTTTTAATGATTCCTTGACTTTTATTTTAGAATTTTTGAGCATTGCAGCTTGTTTTCGCTCAAGATGAGAGAAACATAAATAGGTTTCTGTTTTAGCTCATTTGTAAAAATGAACCCATCTGGTGATAAGTGTTTCTCCAAATCTCTAAACATAAATAAATGCCCAATGAGCCTGTTTGCTACATATATTATAGCTTGGTTCTAAACATAGTGAGGTGCCTTGCTACCTAAGGCAACTACTGTCTAAATCAGCATCCTAACCATTATTGAATCTCTTAAGTGACTGATTTGGAACATTCTTGGTAGCCACACAAATAGCACTCTGCATGATACAGATTTCAATAAAGTTTGATGCTAGTGTAACAGAAATTGCGCTATATTCTAATAAACATGAATATACACAGCACAACAATATTGAGTAAATTAGTAATTTTTCCGTTATACTGAATTATTTTGATTGAATGAAATATACGATTATTTATAATCAACATTTCTCTCGCCTAGTCTGCCATCTTGGATGGATTAATTTTTTTCTGACCACTCTCAATTCATAATGGATATTGCATTTTCTGTTCATGGAAATTAACATGATCTTTACTGTAGAGGTCAGCCAGATGTGACGATCCAAAAATTCCAGGTTGCTCATTGACTTGACAATGGCCTGTGCAGTGACTTTTGTGGCTCACAGTGCTAAGACTGTAGTGGTGTGGAGCTCTTTTAAGGAGCTCTTTCTACCCTTGCTCATCCATTTGTTTGAGGAGCTTAGCTTGAAAAACTTGGAGCTCCGTATCAAAAAGTATTTGTTTAGCTAAAAAATATAGTGAAGTAAAAGTAAAAGTTGCAACATATTTAAACAGGCCTATTCAAGAAAGTACACATTTTGAAAAAAAACGTGGGACATTAATGGAGTATTTGTACTTAGTTACTTTACACCACTGATGTAGGCATATAGCTCACTAGCTTTTGCCATCTTTTTTCTTGTCTGAACAGTGGACAGATGGACCAGCAACAGATGTTTAGATTTATTGCATCAATAAATTTCCTTGACAACTGAGACAATAAAAATATGAAATTGGAAAGGAGAGTCATGGACATATTGCCACAGTTTCTCCAAGACTTTAACTCCTCAATACACAGCAGAAATATGATAATGGCAACACTGAGCAATAGCAACAGTGGCTTGTACATCTCTGCAAGGTACTGCACTCTTATCTATGTTGATGGGCTATGTAAAATTTTCCAGAAGAACTTCAATTTCAGCACATCAGTTTAAGCATACTGTGTTTGGAGGGTCAGTTCTAGCAAGGGTTGTGTTTCTTTTTTCTGTATACTGATAGATTGATAAATGGCTTAGCCCTGAAAGCTTAATGGATAACAGAAGAAAATATTAACTTATCTCTGCATGTGATGAACTGATGCCTACTCAATGGTTTGGAAATGTTCTGTTCTTACTGGAATGAACCACTAAGGGATTAAATACCTCTAGTTGTATGGGGCTACAATCAAACTTTGCATAATTATCATAATGGTCTATATACACTTAAAAAAAATCATATTCTTGAGGGATTTACTGTCTGATCCCTCTGATAATACATAATGTACATAATTTGACCCTATTTAATCTTGTTCATCTTGATCAAACACATTAAAATGCATTGTTACAGGCGTGGATGATATCATGGGATATTAATAATAATTGTGCGTGACAGCTTGGTGTGTGAGTATTCCCTCCAATTGAAATCTGTTTTAAGCTGTGATATTTCAACAGGAAATCCAAAACCCAGTGGAGATCTGACATAGAGTTGGAAAAGTTGTGAAGTAATACCTCCCAGTTTTGTACATTGCACACACACACACACACACACACACACACACACACACACACACACACACACACACACACATGTTATATATATATTATACAAATATAAGTGACCTCATAATGTGCTGCAATTGACCAATGAGAACGGACTCATCTGTCTATATATGAACTTAGATTAGTTTGTCATATCTAAACTCTACCAGCCCAAAATCCACCTCATCCCAAAGGGGTCTTTTCGGCAAAAGATAGATATATTTTGGACTTCAACAGATTCAGAAATGAATGTCATTGTCAAGTTCTTTGATATTTAAAAGTGGAAAACATTGTTCTGTAGTGCTCAATACCAAATGCTTCAATGAGAATCTGAAGAGTTCTTCTTATTTTTCTTCTTACATTTTTTAGAAAGCACACCATTAGTTTCAGGAAAAACAGTTGTTTTCAATGAATAACTAGAACAGAGAAAAAAAAGAAAGAGTGAGAAATGTGTACAAAATAAAATGGACGTGTATTTGTCACTTGTTATTTTGAAGAAACATGTTAAAGGTTTAAAAGCAGATTAAAATCCACTTTGGCATGTGCCAGCTCCTTTGACAACTCTGTGAGCTTAATCACAGAGCATATCTTTCTCTTCAATCTTGTGGCAGTGCAGTTGCGTGACTTGGAAGAATCAATATATAAAATGCAATTGTTGAAACTGAAATGCAAAACAGAGTGTAATCATATAGTTTTCTGGCTAATTTTCTAATAATATTACGGAGTCTAGGTTTGAACTGAGTTTTTGGCACATTCTCTATTACTGTAAAATACATCTGTGTTTTGTACACAAAGCGTCACATGACACTCTAAAAATAAGGGCACAGATATGAGCTCCACATAAGCTTGTAGTCTTGGGATTTGGTCTCATCACCCAATAACTATTTGAATAAAACATAGAACTTTTGAGACGCCATACATCTTGCATTTCTTTTTAATATGAAAGTTACTCTTATGTAAACCAAGATATATGAATGTATTCAAATTAGAATTCTATAGTGGCCTGGTTTAGTGAACATTTGCAGTGATAATGAGGGCCATTTGAAATCTTGACTGAACAATTGTATCACCATTAAGGATCTGACCCAAACACTGATAAATATAACAAACTAATCATCACTCCAGCATTTAAATGTTAACTGAGCTTGTGAGAGCAATTAAGTCCTATTAAATATACTTCAATGAGTATTGAGGCCAGCATGCTCCAATCATCCTTTACCACAAGTGAGATTTATTTAGAGCAACCAAGACTGCATTGCTGGCCCATGTGACTCACTGTGTGTTACCAGCTCTATTGCTGAATTGCAACAGACAGACAGACAGACAGACAGATAGACAGATAGATAGATAGATAGATAGATAGATAGATAGATAGATAGATAGATAGATAGATAGATTTTATTTTTTTTTTATTTTATTCTTTTTATTCTTTTCATGAAAATGCATTATTTATACCAATCACATACAATACATTTGAAATTTCCTTTACATTTCCATGATCAGAAAGGAGCAGATGGAAGAATAATATTCTTATATTTATCTGCCCCCTTTATAAACTTCAATAGTAGATGGCATTAACATTATTCCCTCCACCATCACCTAAAATTTATTAACATAAATAATAGATGATATTAGCATCACCCAAAATATATTAACATACATAATAGATGTCATTAGCACTGTTCCCTCCACCATCACCCAATATCCAACATATCTGATATTTATTTAAACTTTTATACATTGACCACATACAGTCCAATTCAAAATTCAGTTTGATATAATTCAAGTTGTTTCTTTTTATAACTCTTTTTAAATTCCAAAATATTTTTACAACTTTTTAAGTCTTTCCTTAGAAGATTCCATGCTTTTACTCCAGCAACAGACAAACACATTTGTTTCAGGTTTGTTCATGCTATTAGATGTTTAAAGTCAGATAGATAGATAGATAGATAGATAGATAGATAGATAGATAGATAGATAGATAGATAGATAGATAGATAGATAGATAGATAGATAGATAGATAGATAGATAGATAGATAGATAGATAGATGATTAGCAGCTGATATCTGATTTCTGTATTGACCGGAGGGACATTTTGGCAAGGTTTTGCCTTAGTGCATATTACAGTTTCAATATTTAAGTAGAATAATATTAGAATATCAAAAATGCCTTTCACCTTAGCAACATAGACAGATTTTATATTAGTTGATTTAACTTCCTAACCTTAAATGAAAGATATAAAGTAAGCGTGAAGGAGGATGTGAGGCAGGTAAATGCACGGGAGGAAGACAAAATTTCTAATCGCTCCACGGTAACAAGGTGAGCTGGCCATCACCCAGAGGTCCTCATTATAAGCATCAGTGAGCTAGGTATTTAATAACTGTCTACTGTGACAGAGCTTCACAATCACATGGAAGGGGAGGTAAATGGAAATTGGCAGCCTATGGTAAGACTGTTTAGCATATCTGTCAAGAGAAGCTTCTCTGGAGGTTCAATTTGTGATTGTTGTTTTTTTTTTTTTTATCCCTGTCTCAGTTAACGCAATCATAAAGAATGCCCTAATTAGAGAACTACGCAATTGCACAGGCTTTGGTTTGAGAGCACTGTATATTTGGAATGATTTTTATATTGAAGATAGAGAGCATATGGGGTTCAGGGATTCAGTTTTTTGCCCAATTACTGCGACACAATGATTGTTGTAGTTAGGGCTTCTGTGGCCAATCTAATCCGACACTGTACTTACGATTGCCCTTTTAAAGAAATAGTTAAATCCATAAATTAAAACTCTGTCATTATTTACTCTCACACATGTCGTTCAGACCAGTATGCTGTTATTTTTTTCTATGGGACACAAAAGGAGAATTTCTGAAGAAATGTAATGCAGCTCTTTTCTACACAACAACAAATTATAGTTAAAAAAAAAAAAGCTCTAACAAATCACCTTATTTAGTCCATATAGTCCATATTTATCATGCACTATATTCCAAGTCTTTCTGAAGTCATATAATAGCTTTGTGTGAGGAACAGTTCAAACTTTAAGATGAAAATCGTCCCTTCCCCTTACAATACATTAATGGCATCAAATGTCATTTGTTTTCATGTCCCATGATAAAATGCCATTATCTTTAAACCTGATGTCTATGTGTATATACTGTATACTGTTCTGATACTTATATGGAGTTTCTGTCCTTTTAGGCGCTTTACAAACTTGGTCACCAGAGTCATATATCAACAGGGGCTTAGGGCAAAATGCCAAATGAAATCTAAAAAAATGCCCTCAAAATGAACTGTGGTGGCCTAAAAATGCACTTGTAATTATTCCTCTGTTTGTTTTTTGTTAGTTTGTTTGTTTGTTTTTGTTTTACTGATATATTTTGTCATATATTCTATTCTAGGCCTATCTAGTTATATTTATATTAGTATGCATATGTAACATTGATGTAAAAAAATATCTATGTTAATAAATGTTTTTCAGATTGAGAATTTATTTTAATAAAATTATCAAATTGCGGACTTTGAAATAAATGGATAACCAACTCTGAGCATTATGTTGTTAAAAAGAAAAATGCCCACATAAAAGTGGAAAATGCCCCATAAAACTCTAATATAGAGGGCAAATAATACCCCTTAAACAAGAAGTTAATTTCTGATGTTGGTGGTCACTATGAATTGTCGTGTATGGAAAAGAGCCATATGAAGATTCTTAAAACATTCTGCTTTTGTGTTTCACAAACAACATGAGGGTGAGTATATGATGACGGATGTTTTATTTTTGGGTGAAATATTCCTTTAAAGGGGTCATGATATGAGGAATCAAATTTTCCTTGATCTTTTGGCATATAATAGGACACTGTTATACTGTATTATACTTATTGTGCTTTAAAAACATACTGTACATTTCAGAACTGAAAACTTCCTCCTTAATAGAAAAAGAGTATTTAGTTAAACCAAGTTACAAAAATGGCTTGTGTGGAATTTGTTAAACTTGTGACGTCACATGGACCAAATACAATATATTCACATATGCTACGCCTATTTTTCCATCATTGCACCCCTGGCCCTGTCCAGTGGTCAGTTAGTCACACATGTGAAGAGGAAAGAGATGGGCCTGTCATTGGAGATTAATCTAAAGTGGACTTACACAGGACACCTTCATGTGCCTATCTGGATTTAAATGTTTTTCTACATAAACATTCACAGACTATTTAGCAGATCGCTACCACTTTGTCTATGTAAATGAGGAACTGTCTGTAACACAGATCACGTTCATGGGCAAGGAAGAGGCGAGAAACCGGCTTGTCAACATAAATAATAATTTAATGACGAACTTAAAACAAACATTTAGGACAGCAGACGTCTGCTGATTAAGCTCTCTCTCCCGATGGCCTTTTAACCCTCTTGCCGGCTCAATCAGCCAGATACGGGACCGGGCGTGCGCAATCACGCGCCGGTCCCGCCCTCCACCGTGCCACACTCCTCCCCCGTTCTCTCAGGCTGGGGACCCCCGGCCTGACGTACATCCCCTGGGGGGGGGCGCCTCCCGCGCGGTCTGCCGGCGGGTCATCCCCATCAACCTGGACGAGGGAGGGGGCAAGGGGAGGGAAACAACCATTAAAAATAAGGGGGGGGGGAGGGTCCCTGCACTGGGCAGTACCTCCCCCTCCCATAAACACCATAATTTAAAAAAAGAGGGAAAAGGCCACCGCAGAGCGGTATCGAGAGAGAGAGGAGAGAGAGATTAAAGAAACGAAAGAAAAAAAAACGTACTCGCCGGTTCTCTGATACGCCGCAGCTCGTTCCTCAGCCACTTCTCCACCCTCTTCAGGACAACAGCCGCGCCTCTCCGGGCAGATCGGAGGCAGTCCTCAGCCCCTAGCGGATGGAACGCCCCGCCGCGTTCCCGGGGTGTCGAAGGGGCCTCCCCCCGCACCTGGCAGCGGTTCTCCCGCTCCAGGCGGTCGGCGGCGAGCCCCTCCCCGCACGCGGTCGGCAGTCTCCAACCCCGCCGCGTTCCAGCGGCCAGTAGGGAACTCCCCCGCCCCTGGCAGCGGCCCTAACCGCTCCAGGCGGTCGGCCAGGAGCCCCTCCTCCCCTCGCGGTCGGCGGCCGTTCCTCCGCGTCCAGGCGGCTGGGCTCCTCCGTCCCCCGGCAGATGGCCGCGGCTGCTCCATTGAGAAATGGCGAGAACTCCGCTACGGCGCATCCCTCTTCCTTCCCGGGCTTTCGGCACCAATGTAACACAGATCACGTTCATGGGCAAGGAAGAGGCGAGAAACCGGCTTGTCAACATAAATAATAATTTAATGACGAACTTAAAACAAACATTTAGGACAGCAGACGTCTGCTGATTAAGCTCTCTCTCCCGATCGCCGTCTGCGAGTGGCCTTTTAACCCTCTTGCCGGCTCAATCAGCCAGATACGGGACCGGGCGTGCGCAATCACGCGCCGGTCCCGCCCTCCACCGTGCCACACTGTCAAACCAAACAAAAGTAAAGTATGGAGTACCACAGGGATCAGTTTTAGGGCCTCTGCTTTTCTCCTTGTACATGCTTCCTATGGGAGATATTATCAGGAATCGTGGAATAAATTTCCACTGTTATGCCGACTACAACCAACATTTTATTTCTTCAAAACCCGACGAGTTTTCACAGTACTCCAAATTAGCAGAGTGTATGAATGAAATAAAAGATTGGATTGGCAGAAATTTCCTTCTATTCAATTCCAACAAAACAGAGGTACTAATTATTGGACCAAAAACCTCTAAAAATAAGCCACTAAAATGTAATTTGACTCTCAATGGATGTACTGTTACATTATCTTCAACAGCAAAGAAATTAGGTGTTATATTTGATACCAATCTGCCCTTTGAAAATCAAATGACCAATGTTTGTAGAACAGCATTCTTCCACCTAAGAAATACTGCTATATTACAACACATGCTCTCTGTTGCTGATGCCGAAAAAACTAATTCCTGATTTCATGACCTCAATAATATATTATTGTGTTGCATTACAGCAGCTAGAGTTCTGACGAGTACCAAGCAATACGATTATATTAGCTCCATTTTATCATCATTACATTGACTACCTGTTAAATTTCAGGTTCATTTTAAAATTCTGTTAATTAGGTACAAAGCTTTGAATGGTTAAGCTCCACAGAGCTTAAATTACCTTCTACCATGATATATTCCATCACGTTCATTATGATCGCAAAATTCTGGCCTGTTAATAGTTCCTAGAATATCAAAATCCACAAAAGGAGGTAAGTCCTTTTCATATTTGGCTCCTAAACTATGGAATAGTCTCCCTAACACTGTTCGAGATGTAGACATACTCACTCAGTTTAAGTCTAGACTAAAGATTCATCAATTTAGCCATGCATACACCTAATTTATCCTTCAACTCAGAATTAGGCTGCTTTAGTTAGGTCTGTTGGAACAAGAAATGGTGATCATGATCTATAACTCTGCAATAAATTGAATGGCATCTATGCTAACATTATTTTATTTGTTTCCCTGTCACAACCTCAGGACTCCTATACTGAGGTCACCAGAACTGGCTGGATCCAGCGCCATTCCTGCTTCGTGTTGGACTCCACTGCTACGTATCACTGTGTGATGATGACTAATAGCAGCCGGTGCCAGCCAAACATCACTTCAGTCTATTACGATGGACTTCAGAGGAGGAACCAGAGGTGGGAGCAAGTCTCACATGTTCAAGTCACAAGCAAGTCTCAAGTCTTAACCATCAAGTCTCGAGTCAAGTCTCAAGTGCAGTGCGGACAAATCAAGCAAGTCAAGTCAGTGACTCACTTCAAGCAAGTCAGGTCGAGTCCTGATGAGTTTCAATACTGTGCATGTTCATTAACGCAATTTACTTTATATATATATATATATATATATATATATATATATATATATATATACAGTATATACAGTATATATGCAATACAAACATATTCAATAAGAACACACATTTAGTAGAATTTTTGGGGAACACAAGGGAATTTATTAGGCTTACTGTAAAGGGAGGACATGGGGAACCAGGTTTCTTCAACTCAGGTAAGCAGTTTAATGGATTTTACAGGGGTGCCACAACACGTCAGCTTAACACTTTCAAAATAGCTTCACAATACTCTTTAACTTCACAATACTCTTTCAGCTTCACAACACTCTTTCAGCTTCACAGTGAGCTTCTAGACTCAGGCTCTCTCTCTCGGACTGCTGGCGGTGTGACTCTTTTAGGCCGTTCTCCCCTTGCTCACTGTAATCAAAGCCAGGTGTTAGACATAATTTAGCTAAGGTGGAAGCGCCCTTACCGTTTTCTCTCTTTCCGAACGGATGCTTGACCACGCCCCCGCTGCAACACTTACTTATTATGATGATTATTATAATAATATTTAAATTTATAATTGTCTTTAGTTCTTAATTTGAACCTGTTGCTGCATACTGATACTTGTGTGATGGCAAATGGGGTCGTTGGAGGCGGTAAATGTTTGTATTTGGGGAGGTGTTATATATAAGATTCTTTAATCACTTTGTTATTTTAATTGCTTTTTTCATTTTGTTTAAAGTGCAATTTGAATTTAGAAATGTCTTTTGTTTAAGTTTTTTGTGTTTCAATAAATTTATTTAATTTTTAAAGTAAAATCAATCAAGCAAAAATATTCACCATATAATCGTATATCACAATATTTTGAATGCGATTATCATTAAAATATATTTACATATCACCCAGCCCAAAAGCGAAGTTAATTTTTCATGAACAATTGTAAAATGAAGTAATTTTATGGAGACCCACACAAACACATGTACTCAATTCCATATTGCAACATGTTACCTATTAATGTTTGTCTATGGGCAATATAAACATTTTATTTGATTGAAAAATATTGTTTTTGAAAATAGTAAATTATTAATTTGTGGTATGGCCACAAATCAACCAAAAATGAAAAAATTGGCTCCTATGTGAAAAAAGGTTCCCAACCCCTGCATTATACGGAGGTAAGATGAAAAGAAAATGCCATCAAAATGTTTCTGAAGACAGTCAGTTCCCTTCAGAGATACATTAATATAAAATAGTCATAAAGGTATTGCATTCAAGGGGTTTTGTTAAAGACTTCAGAAGTCATAATCACTATGAAAGCACTTGGATTTCGTCACAAGTCATTCTGTATGTTTTATACTGCTTGTCACGTTTTAAATAAAGTGTCTGCAAATCTGCCTGTTGCATTTTTATATTGCTAACAAATGGTTATAGTATATTGTTGACTGTTGAGAAGGTTTAGAAAAGGCACACACATTTAGAGGCAATGTCAGTTAATTTCAAACATATCGCACTACAAAACATGAGATTAATCGTGAATCATTTTAATTTACTGACAACCTCAAACATTTGAATAGTAATTTTACATATTAAACTTTCTGGATTGTGAGATGATAATGAAATTATTTACTTACCTTTCCTTGTGGTTTTTGAAATGTCTGATGAAATTCTAGGTTATTTTCATATTTTTATTATTCTCACAGTCCAATTAGAAATCTTTATATCCAAAGGAGTTTATTTTGGGAACTCAACAGTCATCTGTCATTTTGGCGCATTGTGAGCGCAGTGTTAACTGTGCAGATGCAGATCAGTGGTACTGGCAGTCTTACATTTTTGACTATGAATTAATTGATGTCGCAATATTTTTAAAACACATTTCATCACTGTTTATAATTAAGTTATTGAAAATAACAATAATAAAAAACATTCAAGTCATTGTCGAGTCATGCAGTTCAAGTCAAGTCAAGTCATTTTTTAATTTAGTCAAGCAAGTCGCAAGTCCTGAAATTATACAAATAAAAATTACTTGACTTGTATAGGCTCCAGGCAGCCTTGAGTGTAACCATTAAGCATGGTGGTGTTTCACCCAGCGAAGCAGACCGGCATCTCTTGAAATAATTCTGCCGGGGCTGTTGGGATGATAGTGTAATTGCTGACCTGCGATTGGAGCAGAGACATGACAATCCTCCTTCTTTTGCACAGCTGTTGTTGATGCTATGTACTGAAGAAGATACTACAAAATCTAGGTGGGTCCAAGCAGCACGCACTGATGCATACCCAAAGGTAAACAAACCTGGGTGTCTGATGAAGCTACAGACTCTAATGTGTTTGCATTTGCAATGGAAGCTAAAGAGCTAAGAAAGCAGATAGCAACTCTCCAGAGTCATCTGGAAAAACTTACCTATAAAACTGAGACCAAAGAAATCTGCACCGCAAACCGAGGTTCGCAAAGCTTCTGTGACCACAATTCCTGTGAATCGAAAACAAACTGACAAACCCAGGCCATGGTATTGTTTTAAATGTGGAGAGGTTGGTCATATTGCATCCACCTGTGTTTCAGAGTCCAACCCAATACTTTTGGCTGAAAAGCACAAACTGTTGAGAGAGAGACAATCCCAATGGGAGTCTTAGAACAACATTATGAAAGAAGCTTTAAACTAGAACCAGTTCCTGTTGCAGGGCAAGCAGGAACTGAAGTGTTGACCTCTCCCACTGAAGCTAAAGCTTTTGCACATAGCCAGTGATCCAAGAGACAGAAGGTTAAGTTGCCTAAAGACATGATTAGTGTTAAGTGTATTGCACAAATCAATATTTCAGGATAAGAGTGTCACTGCTTGATAGACAACGGTTCACAGGTTACAACCATTTCCTTGTCTTTTTACAAGCAACACCTTTCGGAGTATCAAATCAGTTCTCTTGCTGACTTACTGGAAGTTGAGGGTGTGAATGGTCTCTCTATGCCTTACTGTTATCCACCATTGCTTTGGTGGTTCCAGATCCTAAATCTCACACACCACCCTTAGCTCTGATAGGGACTAATACTTTGGACTCCCTTTATAAGAAACACTTGAGAGTGTGTTTCAACCCTCCTTGTATGGTTACAGGGCTGTTCTAAGTACCCTTGTATTGTGGCATATATTTGACATGACTGGAGTCCTTGGCCATGTCAGATTGTGGGGCAGGATGCCAAACCGTTATCCTAGAAGGCACTGTCCATGTGCCTGGAATTCCAAACGATAAGTGGGTCATAGTGGAACACCCATCTGTATCTTCCTTACCTGGAGGAGTCGTTGTGAAAAATTGTTTACTTAGCCTTCCTTCTAGGCAATCTAGCCATCTTCCCGTAGTTCTCACACATGAGACTGATCATGATATTACTATTCTGTAGAGGTGTGTCATTGCAGGCAGAAAATGTGCTGGAGTCTGTCAGAGTTTTTCTGACACTGGTGTGTTTAAATAAGCTTCTCAAAGTGCTGAGCACACATCGGTCAAAGAGCCCATGTTCACCTTGAAATTCATTGATTCTCCACTATCGTAGGTGTGGAAGGATAGAATTATCAGGAAGCTCAGTGAGATGCCAGAAGTCTTTGCTCAACACGACCTGGATTTTGGATACACTTGTGTTTTTGGATGGCCTGATTGTGTTTTCCAAAACCCTGGAGGAGCATGAGAGATGGTTGCTACAAGTCCTCACCCATCTGAAAGAGTATGGGTTAAAACTCTTGCCAAAGAAGTGCCGATTTTTTCCAAACTTCTGTTGGGTATTAAATGCAGAAGAATTGCAGCAATATGACTTGGATATAGAAAACCCAACCTTTTAATCCTAGAATTCCTCAACATCATAAATTCAAAGACTAAGGCACCAACAATTCTCACATCTGGCCAGTAAAACTAACAAAGAGATTGTCCAGATCGCACATGACATGCGAACCTCTCTCTCAGATCCCCTAAATGCAGAGGTCACAAGCAATAAAAGAACATAGTGAACCAGCTTCCCTTGTGAGATCCTCATGAGATCCTCATCCCAGTCCCAGTACTTGTGATATAACCCTATAAATATACACCATACCTAGCCTTGCTAGATAATTCTGAAAATGACACTATGACCTGTGATCACTTGTATAACGTGACAAATTAATGATTATAGCCGATGTACCTTTTAAAATATGTGTTGTGATTGGTAATCACTTCTAACTAACAAATCGATGATTATAATCTTTAATCTTATATGGTAACTTCAAGGTTCAACTGGATATTATAACCCGACAATCAGGTTTCTCATAATGTGCAATGCATTATCCATGTTGTAAAACTAATTTCTACCAGAAAGACTCGGGAGAATTATACTGAACAATTAACCATTTATTTACAGCTCGGCAAACAATATAAAGATAAAAGTTCTTTGGCGTAGGCCCCGTCCGTAGCTCGCAATCCGGGGGTCCGGACTCTGCATTTCCTGCCTGGCGATGAAGGCAGGGGCGCAGCCGACCCCCAGTGAGGTATGGGAAGGGACCATCCTGGTGGTGGTGGGGAGGAAGGAAGGAATCATCTTGGTGGTGGGGAGGGTGGAGGTGAGCGAAAGTGTCAGCATCTGTGAACTCAGACATGTGTAAGTACCCATTTTTAATACTGTAAGTGTTAGAACGCGATTGGATAGATGAGAAGGTAAAGAGTGACGTAACAATTGAGTCTTCCTGGCAGAACTTATGCTAAAGCTTCCATTTCTACCAGAAAGACTCGGGAGAATTATACTGAACAATTAACCATTTATTTACAGCTCGGCAAACAATATAAAGATAAAAGATCTTTGGCGTAGGCCCTGTCCGTAGCTCGCAATCCGGGGGTCCGGACTCTGCATTTCCTGCCTGGCGATGAAGGCAGGGGCGCAGCCGACCCCCAAAGAAGATGGAAGAAAAATTCCACCTGGACGGGACCTACCCCCATAGAACGGTAAAGAGAAGTATACCCATCGGTCGTGAATCCTGGAGAGCCTAAACATGGAGAGAGAGGAGGGTTAATAATGAGCATGACAAAAACACCTTTAAGGCCAATAGCTAATTAGTAAGAGGTGACTACATTATAAGAAGACAAGAATAATACATTCATGCAATTAAAATTCTGCTGCTGAGTAAACGTTAAGCATTAATAGAGCTGACGCTTTCGTACGAGCGACTTTTGAGAAGTTTGGGTCGCACTACGACTGATCAGCCAGTTTATCCCTGAGAATGAGTCGAAGGGAAACGAGCATGAAGGAATAGAGATATAACTGAGAAATAGGCTAATAGTGACAGGAGAGTCGGTGGAAACAAGCCGTTGAAGATCACATGAAGACAAGGCCACACAGAGACAAGGCCGCGATGGACCATACAGAACCGGGCCCCCTGGCCACCAGGATAAAGCCACCTTGGGCCACACAGAAAAAGGCCACCTTGGGCCGCACGGAGCCAGGCCACCTTGGGCCGCACAGAGCCAGGCCACCTTGGGCCACATAGAACCGGCCCTAATGACCACAAAGCGGAGCCACGCTGGCCACATGGCCTTGCTAGACCACAGAGACAAGGCCGCACGGCCACACGGCCTTAGTAGACCACAGAGACGAGGCTGGCAATCAGCCACGACGGCATCTAATGCCGCACATAAAAACGAGGTAGACTGGACAAGGCCATGGGGCCACACAAAACCATCCACGAGGACCACATGGCCATTTTTTAACGAGGCTACAATGCCTCGAGGCCGCTTGGCCACACAGACAACGGCCGCTTGGCCTCATAGAACCGATGCCGCTAGGGCCACGAGACCACTGGCCATTTTTTACATATAGGACAAGGCATCGATATGCCACAAGTTCACTATAGACCACACAGAACAAGCGACATAGACAACGGCCACTAGGCCACATAGAACCAATGCCGCTAAGGGCCACGAGACCACTGGCCATTTTTTACATATAGGACAAGGCAACATTGTGCCACAAGGCCTTTAGACCTACACAGAGACAAGGCCCGCTGGGCCACAAGGCTGCTAAAGCCACACAGAGACATAATCACTCATGGACACGGCCTTAGGCCACAAATAACCAATGCCATAACTGGTCACAAGACCACAGGACAAGGCCACATTAGGCTACACGGTCACAGTAGACCACACTGAACATAGAATGAGGCCGCGAGGCCGCGATGTCGTGAGCCCACACTTAGACGAGGTTGGACAGAGACAACGGCCACGAGGCCACACGGAACCAAGGCCGTAAGGGCCACAAGACCATGTAGGCCACACGCAGGACAAGGCAACATTATGCCACAAGGCCTTGAGACCCACGTAGAGACAAGGCCCGCTGGGCCACAAGGCTGCTAATGCCACACGGATACGAGGCCAACGAGACACGGCCACTAGGCCACACAGAACCAATGCCGTAACTGGTCACAAGACCACGGGACAAGGCCACATTAGACCACACTGAACATATATATATATATATATATATATGCTTAGATTATCTTTTTTTTATATATATAATATTAGTTCTAGTGAGCTAGAACTATGACAGATAATGAAAGAGCATGACACCACCACCAGTAGTTGCATAGGTATATACCTGGACCGTTATAGGAGCTTGCTGAGCTTCGAGGATAGTTTTTGAGACTGGACTTATAAGAGACTCGAATGCGGAGGAACGCCATCTACCCGAGGAATGGTAGCTGACGTAGAAATAAGGAGATTTATGACGAATTGAGAAATTTAGCCATAGATGAGAAGGGACAAAATTGTTATAAATTGAAATTGTTAGTGTGATGCTGGAACCTTGGAATCATTCATAGAGTGCTTAAGGAAGAGAGTAAAGAATTAGGTGAAAGGAGTAGATCGGAGAAGGACAGATCACGAGCGGGATCGAAATAATTGGTAGCTGATGCAAATTCCCCTGGACGCATAAAACCGTAGAAAGCAGTTAGAAACACAGCTTCTAGCAAAATATTGATGTATGTAGAAAAAAGCCTTTGCGAATAGAAGATTAGTCTTTGCAATAAGGCAAAGTAAATGGCAGCTGTTATGTGGAGAATGATGAGGATTTGCTTATGCATGAGCAATGAATGAATAGGAGAAGCGGTGAATAAACTTGGAAAGTCGGGGTTGAAATATTTGCGTAGAATTGAATGCCTGCTAGTAATCTCCAGATGGAGGAAGATATAGATTAGGTTTCTCGAGGTGAAGACGAGAGGAGCAAGCGGTCGTAATAAAAAAAAATGGGAATTACGGAAATTTGAAAAAGCAAAACGTATAGAATGAAGACCAAGCGGAAATGTAAGCTCTATAAATGAAAGGAGCTGCTCCTTTAGCCATGAAATGACTGGCTGAGCTAAGCAAATCGACTAATTTAACATAGTAGCTGATAGGGGTGGGCCGGAGTTGGATCCGTAAGGGCTGAAGGGCAAAAGCCCTCTGAAAACGAAACGGGAGAGCGCGTCGGCAATAGCATTGGAGTTGCCTGCTATGAGAGCAGCTTTGATAATAAAATGAAGATGACAGATTGCCAGATTAAGCGTCTCGCGAAAGGCATCATAGTGTGGCAAGATAACCGACGCTGAGCCCCAGATGACGCTGGCTACAACTAGAGGATAAATTTCGTGGAGTGCGGAAGAGACAGATCCAGAAGACAGCTAGGAAAAGCAATAGGCCACTTTTCTGTGAAACTTTGCCTTTGTTTAAGGCTATAATCTGGCATATTTACATTTGTGAAAAAGTTCATTAATATGTATTGTCCCTTTTGTGAAAATAAATAAAATAAAAAAATAACCCCCCCACAGCCAATAGAGGGGGCAGCATCGGAAACGTAGCACAAATATGCTGTACTTATTAAATCACTCCATCAAGACAAAATGCTGCAATTACACCCCAAGGTGAAGATCACAAGGTGCTGGGCTGCAGGTGTCTGCGCAACAGTCTCTAAACAGGAGGAACCGGACGTTTCAAATGGCTGCCTCAAAAACAAGTGTGCTGCCCACATAAACGGCATAATTGGGCATTTCAGATGCGATCATGTGTGCAAACACGTCTATAATGTCCACAAAAATGCTATCTGGGTTTTTAGACACAGCAAATATGTTCCAGCACATGTACAAAAGGAAAGACGTATATTTTTCCCACTTGAGCAACCACTCCTTCCAGCATCGCGCAATGATGCAGCACTTTAAAAAAAAAAAAAGTAATTTGCAGGAGACTAATAATAAACATCAGTCTAATTCAAGTTTAGACACTTTTTTTTTTTTTTTTTTTTTTTTTTTGCATACAGGAGAAGGGGACTGAAACAGTGATCATTGGCATCGTTGTTGATTAGAAATGCACTTATTCATTATTTCAAGGCATCGAAAAACATCAAACATAAAAGATGTGAACTTATGTTACTAAAAACACAAATCCATTAAACTCCAAACTCGAAGACTGTATATGCAGAAATATATAATTGACTCCATATTTAAAATGAGAATAACAAGCAGGTAGGTTCGAGAACACAGACAGGGCGGATTGAGTTCCAGTGGCTCTGGTGCATCCATTCATCTCACAGTACTAAATGAACCCACACAAGTACACACGAGACACGCACGAGAGCACACTACTCTCGTTTGAAGACTTTAAGAAACATGATGTAAAAAGCATGAAGTGACTGAAATCTAACTCATTAACATTTAAAATAACAGTCATTCAAAGAGATCAATCAGATCCGATAAGCGGCCAAGAAAGGAAATCCCTACCTTGAGGAATTATGCTCGTGGAAAAAATTAGGGTGGCCGAGCAACGAAAGCACGTCAAGTTCGAAACGATACAGAGGGAGGGAAAAGTTTCCAGGAAGGATCTAGTCCTTAAAAGCTTTCGTGATTGAGAGAAGCTTGCATTTAAACCGAGACTAGGAAAATGCCAAGGAATACGAGCGAAGTAGAAGGCCCCATTGATTTTTTAAAAAAAAAAAATTTTGAAATGGCGAACAAGCAGTGGTAATCGTGAAACAACGTGCCCCCGTGACTTGGCTAAAGACTGCATTGATGGTTAGATAGAGATCTAACTCTTCCCTTCTCTCGGGATAACTTTGGCACAAAAATGTCTCTGTAGATACTAAAAGCGATCACAAATTCGCCAAACGAGAGATTACGTTGAAGGTGAGGATCGGAGGTTTTAAGAGGGACTGCCACGTCACCACAGTTGACCATTTTCCTGCCAGCCTCAGGTGATGGAAGCAGAAATGACACCAAGTTAATATCTTTACCTTGGATAATGATGGCTCTTGGTTGTGGGGACACTGATGCGGCAGCTGGTGAAACAAAAACGCCTACCAGAAGCTTGAGCTGGAGTTGCTGTGGATAAACTGAAATTTTAAGGAGCCGGTGAAGCGAAGACATCTTGAAATGGCGTCTGGATCGTTGGTAGAGAAGCAGGCAGAGTAGAAGAAATAGAAGGCACGTTCGAAGGGTTGCTTAATCCGGAAGGAGGAGGTTGAAAACTGAAGAATCGCTGAAAAGTTCGAGGCCAGATCTGAGCTGAAGTTAGGGTTGATGAAGAAATGTTTGAAAAACCGACATTTTAGATTCCAGTCCGTTAACGGAAAGGCTTTGAGAAAGGCTTTGAACTGCGGAGAAAATCTGGTAATTCATGTCTGTAGGTTCAGTTGACAGCGGAGGAGATGGTACAGAGCGGGCGGCGATGATCTTTTTGACAGACGAGGTGAAGATGATTTAGCAAATCTTTTCTTGCCAGTTGGTTTTAGCTGAGCTGACGAAGTTGGAGCTTTTGAAAACGAATAAGGTGAAACAGGCGGATTACCCAGGGTGTTTTGGGCCAGAAGGAGAAGATTTCTCTAGAAGGGCCTTGGCTGACCGGTATGCCGGCGTCCTCAAGAGCGATGACCGTGCCTTTGAATGACCAGTGCGCCCATGGAGAAGTACGGCACGGATGCGTGAACAGCTGCGAGCAGGAGGAGGAGACGGCGGGACGAAATCATCGTCAGAATCAGAGTAAACGCAAACGAATTGCGTGTCCTTAGACGTGTTTGATCGGCAGCTGACGCGACAATGAGCGAAAGCGTCAGCATCTGTGAACTCAGACATGTGTAAGCACCCATCTTTAATACTGTAAGTGTTAGAACGCGATTGGATAGATGAGAAGGTAAAGAGTGACGTAACAATTGAGTCTTCCTGGCAGAACTTATGCTAAAGCTTCCATGAATTAACCAGTATGATTTGTAACCAGGGATTTTCATGTTTTGTTACTTACATGTATAATATTCATGAAAGAATGTCATATTTAGTATGTAAATACTTGCTTGTTTACTTAGAGAATGTTGATGACAACGAATGTCATGTTTCTTGTACCGTTAGCACTATTTTTGGGAGTTTGTAAGAATACTCCACAAAGGATCATAAATCCACTTTTGAAAAGCACAGCCGAGTTGACCATGTGACTCCAGAAATTCACTTCGGATTGGCTCAAGACACCTTTGGGTGTGGCCAATTCCAGTTCAAAACTTTCCTACCCAAGGAAGAACTCTCTCTTCTGCCCTCTTCTCTTGATCTTCCTCTTCTGCTGAACTTCGCTTTTGCAAGCATCTCTTGCTTCTTCCAGATCCGTGCCATGTAGAGTTCAAGAAAAACTCGGAACACCAAAAGTCCCGAGGAAGCCTCTCTCTCTGCTCTACAGTTCATACACGATTCCTCCTTGCAGATGGCCTCGCTTCAACCAGACAATAATTATTCACGATCACAACATCAATGGAGCTAAGTTTCAACAAAGAGCCAAGCAACACAAAGAACACAATGCAAGGAAACGCAACGACACGCAAGTACATCTCCAAGACTTTTGCTGAAAGTGCTGGTGTATTAGTTAAATACTTTGGATAATCCGATTGCAAATCGATTTAGACTCAAAGAAGGATAAATGGTTCTTAAGGCATTGTCAAAAGACTCCATAAAGTTAATTTTCACATTATTGATCATTTACTTCACACTCTGTCACTACTCACCAACCTGTTTCATGTTGGATGTGTTAGATTAGTTTTATGTTTAAAATAGTAATAAAGTTTGTCTGTATTCAAAGATAATTTGACTGTGGTATATTTTCATCCCTGTTTTTAAAAGATTTCACTTCAAAGCTGTACCTAAATATGTGTAATATTAGTTTCAATAAGCGATGAGAAAAATATTAGTCCAATAATTGAATTAATCATAATTCCCCTATTAAAGCTAATTCCTTACAACAGAAATTGAGCAGATACAACAAGACATTGTGTTATGATTTTAATGGTGGAGAATTGTATTCAGACAAATCTAGTTATTTTTCATTTATCTAATTTATAATGATTGTCGAACACGACTAATTCCATTATTCATTTCCTTACATAATAATGTAGAATAAGGACAATTAAATTTAATTCCTAGCTCAAACATACTGTTCCTACATATAATGTTGGAAAATTGCGGCACTTTAATATGTACCGTCTACATTTATACAACGACATTTCCCACATATAATGGTGGAGGTACGCAGGCACTCTACATCTGTACATCTACATCTACCAACTTTCCTCCACTTCTGTCATGTACTTAGGTCACATAGTATCAGAGTAGGGAGTAGAAATGAACCCTGAAAAGATTGAGGCTATAAAGACCTGGCCATGTCCAAGGAGCCTTAAGGAGTAAAGGTCGTTCCTAGGTTTTTCAGGTTACTACCGTAGGTTTGATTACTCCCAGATAGTGAAACCCCTAAATGACTTCTGGATATCTGCCGCTGAGGAAAAGTAGTAAGTAGGCTGAGAAAAAAGGTCAATATTACGATCCCAAAGAGCCTTTTTGTGGTCGTTGGACACCTCCTTGCCAAGAAACGTTCAAAACCCACATTGATAAGCTGTCTACTGCTCCTGTATTGGGTTTCACTGACCCCAAACTTCCTTATGTCCTTCATAATGGTGCCAGCAGTGGGAACTCTCAGAGCACTGATAATGATGTAGTTAGGGTCATCTACGAGGAACATTTTGTCACACAGAATGATGATTCTGGTGTCATCTTGGTCGAGTCTCTTGCAATTCACCCGGCTGCAGTACCTGGTTATTATGAGCAAGAAAGGAGCTTGAGTGGGTTACCTACTATACCTCACTTGATGAAGAAAGATTTAGTTGAAAAGCAGAGATCTGATCCAGTCATTCGTTAGGTAATAATGTACCTGGAATCAGGTGAGACACCTCCACCTGTATTGAGGAAGGAATTTCCTTGAGTTGAAGGATGGAGCTCTGTATAAGAGACAATGAAATGTAGACTCTGTAATTACCAATTTGTGTTGCCAGAAGACCTCTGAGCTTTTGCTGTGAGCTGCCTAATTGACCAAATGGGTCACATGGGTATGAAAAGGACTCTGGATCTGGTCCATTCCAGATTCTGTTGGCCATGGATGGGAGCGGATGTAGAGCAAAAGGTTAATTTGCCACAAAAAAAGTGCACCTTTCGTGAACATCCAAGCCACAAGAAACTTACAGTTTGTATGTATGGATTTTCTTTCTCTTGAACCTGACAAGAGTCATCCCAACACTCAGGATATCTTGGTGATTACTGATTTTTTTTACTAAGTATGCTGTGGCCATACCATGCCAAATCAAAATGCCAGAACAGATGCAAAATGTTTGTGGGATCAATTCATTGTGCATTATGGTTTCCTTGAATGGTTACACAGTGTCTAAGGACCAGACTTTGAGTCACATACCATCAAGAAACTTTGTGCAATTGCTGGAATCCAGAAAATCCGAACAACACCATATCAGCCTTGAGGGAATCCTGTAGAGCATTTTAACCGGACTTTGCTAAACATTGGAAGAAAAAGACAAAAGTCATTGGAAAGATTTTATTAAACCATTGGTCCATGCATATAACTTCACCAAGCATGAAGCCCCAGGATTTACCCCATATGACCTGATGTTTGGGCGTCATCCTCGGTTGCCGCTTGATCTTGCTTTTGGATTACCTGTTAAAGACAATTCACAAATATTTCATTCTCAATAAACTCAACATCTTAAGTCTCATCTGCAAGAAGTTTCGCGAAATGCAAAAGAAAATCGCATTTTGAACAATGTGTGATGAATTCTTCCTTGGAAGTAGGAGATTGTGTGTTAGTAAAAAATTTCTATATCCATGGGAAGCACAAGTTGGCAGACAGATGGGAATCTGAAATCTATGTAGTTCTAAAGCAAGCAGCCAATCTACCGGTTTACACGGTCCGTCCAGAGACAAAGAACAGTCCACTTCGCACTCTCCATAGAGATCTTTTGCATCCTTGTGGGTTCCTATCAGTTTCTGAAATCCCAAACCCAGCTATGAGTACACCTACTCATACACCTGCAAGGTGCAGGACTTGGCTGAATCCTCATTCACAAAACCTTGATGGTCTGGATTCTGTTCCTGAGACAGATGATGAAATTCCTGATCCAATATGTAGTAATTATCCAGGCAAGAAGACAAGATTTACTACTGTTCAAAAAGTCCTTAAGCAAAATGATCCGAAGGAATTCTCTCCTTAACTCTGAGTTTGTTATTTCATCTTTATCAGACGATGTATCTCTGAAGAATAAGAGTAATGACTTACCTGTAGATGTCCCAGAGCAATCCTTACCTACCAGAGCTGTAGAAGAACACTTACCTGTTGAAGTTCCAACGGAAAACTTACCTGATTGTCCAGAAAACCTTGAGGCAAGTTATCTCTCTGATACAACATCAGTTAATAAAGAAGGAACTCAAAACTCAGAGGTGGAGGAACATGAGTTTTAAGGAGACTTACTCAGATGATCTGCTTGACAATGAGAAAAACCTAAAATACTTAACTATCTGCAACTTGGAAACCCTTTGATACATGAAATACAGTCCTTGTTTCAAATATTAGTGCATGATGTGTATAGTGTATGGTGTGTATAGTGTTGAGTCACTCTAAATTGTGTCACAGGACCTGCACAGTTAGGGGGGGAGGATGTAACCCAGAGTAATTGAGGGATAAAAAGAATATATATATATATATATATATATATATATAAATTAATGAGGCTGACAAACAAAAATAAATAACTTAATGATTGGTGATGCTATCGAATATATCTCATAAATAAAATGTGTGATGAAAATAAATTCTAATTATTAAGTGAGTTAGTGACTTAACCAATCAATGAATTTTGTGCGATAGAGCCTGACTTGCTGAGTCAGCAGAAAGGCAGATTGCAGGAGACTGGAGTAGAGAGAAGGTAGAAAGAGTTTGGCTAGCATTTAGGCTTATGAAAAGAGAAATAATGGAGTAAAACTTTTAAAATATTTTCAAAGCTCTTCAAGTTAGTTGAAAGAGAAAGATATTGAGTGAATTCTGTTATTATTTTGTACCCATGACTATTGATGTTTATTTCATTTGTAACGTTCATATGTATGATTTATGTTGTATTTTGGAATTTAATGTACAAATGAAACGCGGTGAGAAATGTTGAGATATATATATATATATATATATCAACATTATATATATATATTTATATATTTATATATATTTATATATATATACATATATTAGGGCTGTCAATCGATTACATTTTATAATCAAATTAATTACATGGTGTCCCGATTAATTAATCACGATTAATCGCATTTAATCGCATTTACAAATATTTGCTGAAAAAAGCCCCTCATATGACAATAATTCAATATATAATGATGAAATAATTATAAATAGTTATCTTTAAATCTATATATATATATATATAGTTGTCAAAGAAGCGACACTAGGGGTCTCTCTTGAGAGCCTTTTGCGTCTCTGATCCATGAGAAAAGACCAATGAGAAATTGGCAGACAGAATTTGCATGTCCCGCCCATGGACATATGGGTATAAAGGGAGGGAAATGCATCTGTTTCATTCAGAAATTTTCTTCGTAGCCGACCGGTTGTGTATGCAGCGAGCTGCGAGTCACAGTCTGTTTCCTCCTATCTCTGAGCGATATTGAGATGAACAGTTTAATATATTCGGATGCAATCTGACATTTAGTTTTATAATGTTGTTGAGCTGGTTCATTTACTTCTGATTGAGTTTGAAAAATGTCTCTCTTGGAGGGGCTGCAGGATGTTAGCCAATCAAAACAGAGAGAGTTTATGTTGAAGTTTTAAGGAGGCACTTAGGCTAAAACTGAGTGTTTCATTAGAGGGCCAAAAACAGGGAGAAAATTATCATATATTACTAAATTATGACCAAAAAAAACCCTTACTAGCATTATCAGTGGACCTCAGGGAAGATAATAAAACTATAAAAACAAGCATATCATGACATCTTTAAAGAGTTCAGAGAGAAGTGGAGGGGGATCAGTGTTGCCTTAACTCGGACACTGAGAAATTACAATAGTAAGACTTATGCTATAGAATCCAAAAGAGCACAACCATCACAAGTCTGATAACAGCAGCCATAACAGAGGCACTTTTCCACCTGCGGCTGATAGGCCATAGCTCTATGGGGATAGGTAGACAGTTGAATTTGCTGAACTAACACAGCTCAAAGGCCACATCCAGTAATCTATGGGACAGGTCCTGCAGCATCTTCCCACTGTACTTGTTCTCTTAGAAAAGCATCTGGCGAGGGAACAGGACAGTCAAAATACACTGGCACTTTTCCAGTTTGTATGGAAAAGAGGGCAGGATGGATGCGTCTGCAGAATAAAGTTGGTTATAAAAAATGTAAAGCAGAACACAGCAAGTGACAGGAATAATGGTGAGGACATTTCTTCCATGCTGAAAGCCAACTGAGATCTTGATGAAATCAATAAAAAAACTCCATTAAGATATCAGCATGAAAAATATTCTGTGGAAAACATTGCATTAAACATACAATTGTGCCAAAATAAAAAAAAAGTTCAGTTTGACTGATAAGAGCTGCACACAAGGCATACATTTTAAAAAGTTTTATGAGGGAAGAAAAGCATTTTGTAAGCTTTTTGCTTAAACACAATAGCCCTAAAATTGGGAGCATTTGTCTGAACCCAGAGAACAGCGGTATTTCGTCACACTGTCTGGTTTGCTTGTGGATTTGCATAACCTTCGTAAGCCTGCTTTATTTATTTATTTATTTTTCGCTATTTTAATGATTTCTTACCTTTCAGCTCCCAGACTATGGCTAGGAAGGAAATGTTTTTGATGTGGTGAAACATTCCAAAGCTTTATTAACCCTTTCACCCACTGTATTTTCACCCATTTATGCCCTGTATAAAATGTCTTTCTACAAAAATACCTCTTAATGATCAAAATTCAGCATAAAAGTATACCTAACAACATGCATATAAAGTACAATTGATATAATGTTAACTTTGCATTGGGGGAGGGGGGTGTTAAATAACTGCATAAATATACTTTATTCTTGCAAACCACTTCAAGTCTATGAAATGTTAACCAAACATATGAGAATCCATCAATATTTATTTAAAAGTGCACACTTTTGGACTTGAAGTTATAATGACAAGTGGGCTGAAGCCTATAGGAGCTTATATGATTGAACAAGCATGTGCTAGAGTCTTAAATTTTTCTAATGATAAAAATAGTTTGTCAAAATTAAAGACAGTGTAATTTCTGTGCTACTAGTGTCATCAAAAGGACTTATATAAATCTTTTTTTTTTATATATATATATATAATGTAAAACAGTTCATAATCATGGGCAAGGAAGAGGCGAGAAACCGGCTCGTCAACATAAATAATAATTTAATAAAGAACTTAAAACAAACATTTAGGACAGCAGACGTCTGCTGATTAAGCTCTCTCTCCCGATCGCCGTCTGCGAGTGGCCTTTTAACCCTCTTGCCGGCTCAATCAGCCAGATACGGGACCGGGCGTGCGCAATCACGCGCCGGTCCCACCCTCCACCGTGCCACATATATATATATATATATATATATATATATATATATATATATATATATATATATATATATATATATATAAATAATCAGTTTTTTCAAACATACAGTATTACAGAATACTTCCTCCATTCCATTAATAGTACAAAAAGATCCAAACTCACCACTGGTTTCTAATATTGTTAATTGTGAAATCAACCTACAAATGGTTTACTTCTAGTTTACTCCACATATTAAGCTGTGATATGAAAAATATATAAAAAACATTACATCAGCTTTAAATTAGATTTTTAACTGTCAAAGTGTTTATTGATTGTAAAGATCAACAATTACGTGGTTAAGAGCGGTCTTCATAACAAAAAAGTTTAACCAAATAACTTACAAAGAAACAGTAAAAATAGGAAAACAGAATATTTATCTCTTTCCACTAACCACAAATAGTGTGATGAATGGATTTATAGTTTTTATAAAATACCAAAAAGAGGTAGCTAAAGCAAACTCTAATATTCAGACTATGATAAATATGTAGGCATAGCTTTTTCATCAGAGGATGGCTGGCCTTTGAGCCCGTTTAATTTAAACATGAGCGCTATCCTGCTGCAGGATGCTGCACACCACTGAAGCGATAAGTTGAGCTGGATCAAAGAGATGACTCTGTTTATGCAGAGGGGATGAGAAATGTTTCTGCCTTAGGTGCTGGCTGACAGAACACCACTCTTAAGCTGAGCTGAGCTGAGTACTGTACCTGAAAATGATAAACATAAGGAGGATCCATTACAGAGAAACACAAAAGGGATGGTAGTTCTGATAGGGTTATATATAAAAGAAAACTTAGTTTCTTTCTTTCTTTCACACTCTCTGTGGCGCTATGTGGAGCTTTCAAAACATTGCTCTGTTTGTTTGAGCATCATGACAAGCCTAACACAGCAACACTGGCTTAACCGATGGTGTGAGTTCCCCTTCTGTCACTCACTCGACATTGTTGGGGATGCCGAATCGTTCCTCTGAACCTGAGAAAAGGCCAATGTCAAGTTGGCAGACAGATTTTTCATGCCCTGCCATACGGGTATAAAGGGAAGTGAGGCAGCGAATGCCAGTCAGAATTTTTCTTCGGAGCCGAATGGTTGTGAAGCAAGCAGCTGAGTTTCACTCCTGTTCCACTCACCTCTACCAGCGAGAAGCATTGGTGTTGGACCCTCACGGTGCATTTCCAGCTGGCGTCTCTCTCTCTGCACGCTGTGCAGTTCACGCCGCTGGGTGCTTCTACAGCACTTTCTTTCTGTTTAAAAGAGTGTCTCCTCCTTAAAGAGTTATATTTCCTCTAAAAGAGTCTGTTTTCCACTCACAAAAGAGCAATACACAGCGATACACATACTTTCAACCCTTAGACAGATCTCTGCTTTCTGCGAACCGGAGTTCCCCTGCAGCAGGTGTCCAGACGTGTCATGGTAACCACAGATGCCTCTCGACAGGGTTGGGGCGCCATGTGCAATGGGCGTGCTGCCACTGACCTCTGGAAAGGACCCCGGCAGCGTTGGCACATCAGTTGCCTAGAGTTGATGGCTGTAATTCTTGCCCTATGGAAGTTTCTCCCACTAATCCGAGGCAAGCACATCTTGATCCGTTCAAACAGCACTGGGCAACAGGTTTCGCCTAGCGGAGAGTGTTGGCTCCACCCCCAGGTGGTCCAGCTCATATGGGACCGATTTGGCAAGGCACAGATAGATCTCTTTGCCTCCCAAGACAACTCCCACTGCCCACTCTGGTACTCCTTGACAGGAGCCCCTCTCGGGACAGACGCGCTGGGACACAGCTGGCCCCGGGGGCTGCTCAAGTAAGCATTTCCCCCAGTGAGCCCTCTTGCATCGGTGCTGTGCAATATCAGGGAGGACGAGGAAAAGGTCATCCTGGTGGCCCCCTGTTGGCCCACCCGCACCTGGTTCTCGCATCTCACGCTCTTCGCGACAGCCCCTCCCTGGAAAATTCCCCTGAGGAAGGACCTTCTTTCTCAGGGATGGGGCACCCTCTGGCATCCGCACCCAGACCTCTGGAACCTCCACGTCTGGCCCCTGGACAGGATGCAGAAGATCTAGTGTATCTACCACCTGCTGTCGGAAACATGATCAACCAAGCCAGAGCTCCCTCCACCAGGCAACTCTATGCCCTAAAGTGGCGCTTGTTCAGAAATTGGTGTTCTTCCCGAGCCAAAGACCCGCAGAGATGCGCAGTTTGGTCAGTGCTTCTATTCCTGCAGGAGAGGCTGGAGGGGAGGCTGTCCCCCTCCACCTTGAAGGTATATGTAGCTGCTATCGCAGCCCACCATGACGCAGTAGATGGCAAGTCCCTTCGTAAGCACAACTTGATTATCAGGTTCCTGAAAGGCGCCAGGAGACTGAGTTCTCCCCGGCCTAGCCTGTTCCCCTCTTGGGATCTCTCAGTGGTCCTCTCGGGCCTTCAGAGACCCCCCTTCGAACAGCTTGATTCAGTCGAGCTCAAGGCCCTCTCTGTGAAGATGGCCCTCCTGATCGTGTTAGCCTCCATCAAGAGGGTTGGAGACCTGCAAGCATTCTCTGTCAGCGACACCTGCCTGGAGTTCGGTCCACTTCTTTCTCACGTTATCCTGAGACCCCGACCGGGCTACATGCCCAAGGATCCTGGAGGCAAACCCAGCCCTTTCATTGCTATGTCCGGTGCATTCTTGCGTACCTATTTGGACCACACGCAAAGCTTTAGATGTTCTGAGCAGCTCTTTGTCTGCTTTGGCAGATGGCGGAAAGGCAACGCCGCCTCCAAACAGAGGTTAGCCCACTGGGTTGTTGATGCTATTGCCATAGCCTATCAAACCCAGGCCGCTGCCCCGGCCGCCGTGCTTGTAGAGTCCCCCCTCATTTAGCTGGACCTACCACCACGCCATATCCCACGTCCGGCTTCACAACCCTCGAGGTATATTTGCCACACAGTACCTCCACCTAAAACTGGGCAGGGCATGGCCTCCGCAGGGTCTTTCCCTCCTGAAAGAATAGGAAATTTGTGGACTGGACAGCTACCTTGCCTCTGGCCTCACCTACAGCCCTGGCACGCCAGCGCTGATGAGTTCTGAAGATGCCCCCTTAGGCCTCTTCCTCAGCCTCTAAATCCACCCCCTGCCGGGTGCGCAGAGCAGGGTAAGGGCTTCGAGTCTTCTCTCAGCACCTTAGCCTCAGGACATCCTTCTGCTCCCAACATGCTATCTCCTCCCCCCCCCCCCCCCCCCCCCGGGAAAAGACAGCCTTCCCCAACTTAAGACTTAAAGGGTTCGGGAAACCTAAGGTTTGTATGCAAAAAAAAAAGAGTTGGGGGTGTTGGGGAGGGCTACGTGCAGCCGGTTCAGGTGCCTCTAGCATGCAATAGCCTGCTGTGCACCTGTTTCGACAGTCATGTAACACGGTCAGTGCATGGCGCTTTTTTATAGACCCCTTGTGTCAGACACAACCTCGAGTGAGTGACAGAAGGGTAACGTCATTGTTACTGTTGTAACCTCCGTTCCCCGAGGGAGGGAACGAGACGTTGTGTCCCTCCTGCCACAGCACTAGACCTAGCACTGTAAATGGCCGTGCTTCATTTTCGGCTCCTCAGTACAAAATCCTGACTGGCATTCGCTGCCCCGCTTCCCTTTATACCCGTATGTCCGGGGCAGGGCATGGAAATTCTGTCTGCCAACTTGACATTGGCCTTTTCTCAGGTTCAGAGGTATGATTCGGCATCCAAGGAAGACCCCTTGTGTCACTTCATTCAACAAAACAGCTCGTTCCTTCCCTCAGGGTACGGAGGTTACGAAAGTAACCCTGACGTTTTTAGGTGAGGCTACCTTTTTGATAAAGCAAAAGCAGATGGGAGAGTGTTTGGGGAAACCTGTTCGAAAACAATAATTAATTATGTTTGCTTGGGCATTTTCTTTAAGAAGCAAAAAAAAAATTTGTATTTTTTTATTTTTTAGTGATGCTAGTGTCTTGGCTTTAATGCAATTTTGGATAGCACAATCAAGCAGCTATGGAAATCAATTCCACTAAATTCCATTACCATCTGGATGAACAAGGAGGTGTGCAGTCACAAGAAAAGTATACTTGAACATTTCAAGCTCTAGGCTATACTGAACGATCCAAGCATGTATCATGTTCAAAGACTGAACCTTTGAAAGAGCATAACACAAGAGTCCTTTCAATCATTTGTCCATATCAAACCGCATAAAAGCAAAAGTAAACCCAGGCTGAACATATAAATATTTAAAATCTTTTACAAGATTGCAAGAAATTATTTATCTTCATATTAGATTGTTTAACACATATTCTATAATAATAATAATGCCATACATAATATTATGCAAGTATCTTACTTGTTTAATATCTGCAGCTGCTATGGCCCAAAATGTGGATTTAGGAAGCAACTTCTATTGTACTCTGATCTGATTCAACATGAGGAAGGGTTTGTAAGAATTCTACAGAAAGTGCTTTGCTTTTACATTTCAGGACATGGTTGGTCAAACACATGGATTTAATCCAAAATGTAAATTTTAATTGAAGCAAAAATGTAATCGAATAATTCTTCAAATCCTGAATTAATATTTTGGATATGGAGGTTAGTTTGCTGTTCATTACTGTTGTGTATGTGCATTTCAGGGCAATCAGAATGCAAACTTGACAGTAAACCTCAGAAGAGTCATTCTATGAAACGGGTGCCATTTGGGTCCGCAACGTTTGATGAGATGCATAAGGCACAAAAAATGTCCCAAAGTGTGTTTCCAAAGCTTAAAGTTATTCAATCAAGTGTTCTTGTTAACATGATATATGATAAAATACTATTCTTAAAGAGTAACATACTATTTTTAATAGTTTTTTATTAGTACATAGCCAATTTCACATTTGCATCTAAAATATCACCAAATAAGTTAAATATTTTTTCAAACATTTATTATTTTCAAGATTTTATGTGTGTCCTTGTATATATAAGATATATTTATTCAAAATAAACCTTATTTTTTCATAAATATTTTATGATTTGTGTGCGTCCCTCAGTTTGACTTACCACCCCCACACTAACTTGTTTTATCTATAAATAATGTACTGTTGCTTTAAATGACATCACAAAGTGGAAATTACATAATTTGAGCCTTGTAGCCACCAATAACAAAAGCAGGCAAGTACTGACATTCTTTCACTCATTATCTCTTTCACTCACTCATCAGTCACTATATCTTTCACTCACTCACTCATGCACTCACTATATCTTACACTCACTCACTCACTCACTCACTATCTCTTTCAGTCACTACTCGCTCACTCACGCACTCACTATATCTTTCACTCACTCACTCACTCATCACTCACTATATCTTTCATTCACTCACTCATACACTCACTATATCTTTCACTCACTCACTCACTCACTCACTCACTCTCTATCTCTTACTCTAACTCATCACTCACTATATCTTTCACTCACTCACTCATGCACTCATTATTTCTTTCACTCACTCACTTTATCTTTCACTCACTCATTCATGTATTCACTATCTCTTTCAGTCACTCATCACTCACTCACTCACTCACTCACTCTCTTTCACTCACTCACTTTATCTTTCACTCACTCACTCACTCACTCACTATCTCTTTCACTCACTCACTCACTATCTCTTTCAGTCACTACTCGCTCACTCACTCACTCTCTCACTATCTCTTTCACTCACTCACTATCTCTTTCACTCACTCACTCACTCACTCATCTCTTTCAGTCACTCATCATTTATCTTTTTTATTTACTGTACAACTTCCTTTATACAGTTGAATGCAAAAAAGTATTGTGATGAATATGATCAAAGTCTAGAAAACATTCTTTCATTATTACAAGGAACATTTTCAAAAATTGTTTAATAATTTTATTGAAAATGTTCAAAATTTCATTGCTTCTAAAGTTTGCATCCCCATTTTTGAACGTAATAGCAATGTTCTCTAATAATATCTTTGTATCTTTTTCCATTAAATGTTCATCCAACCTCTTTGGGTACTCTTTGAGCAGCTTTTTTTGTAGTTTAGAGGGATGTGTGGATGTGACTCTCCCATTCACTGTTATGATGCTCTTTTCAGGTATTCAGAGCATGACCAAAGTTTTCCATTACATCTCAAATTTTAATGTTTCCCATCCCCCAGTTTTATAAAGGTTAAAACCGGCAGATAATATAGAGAAACACTTTGTCCATACCACCCTGTCACAGTGAACCACCCCGCCACATTAGTTACCACCCCGTCACAGGGTCATTTCGTTAAAATTTTATGGAAAGGAAATTAAATGTTACATAATTGAATGTTGAATGAGTTCTTATTGTGTGGACTAATCATATAAATGTAACTTTATTTGTATATTTTAAGTGAATTTTTTTTTCAGTACAAACATTGAGGCCATTGAATTGTCGAATTCATATTTCAAGATTAAAAATCTAAGAATACATTTTTTGTATTAAATTACAGACTTTCTATTTATGGTTTCCAAAAAAGGGACATTTTACTATTAGTGTAACGCCCCCTTCCTGTCAATGGGAATTGTTATGGGTGACGCCCAAGTTCTTTAGTATGATGGGTTTAGTTTAATTTGTGCTGCTATCTATTTTACTTCAAATCAAAAGGGAAAATGAAGCATTATTCAACCCAATACAAAGAATTAACTCCAAATTAAATTTAATTAATTAAAATGAATTATCTGTCCATACTTTGCAAACAAACAAAAAAATATATTTGGAACCAGGTTATTCTTTTCTCTTTCAAATGACCTTCACATGTAAATCAACAATCAATAAAATCAAAGAAACAAAGAAAGATTTTCAAACTAATAGAATAACCTCCTAAGCCGGCAAATAATACTTCAAATACCCCTTAGTTTCTGTTGCAGGCCCGTTCCGCTGCTTGGGTTCGTAGAGGCCAAAAACACACAGCCGCTTCACTCAATTGAGCCACAAATAAAATAAACAAAACAAATACCTTTGTTGAAGATTTGGATCAAGTAAATGACAATCGTTCACAGTCTTTCAGGCTCCTAACCGGAATCCATCTCCCCGTCACGAGACGCACTCAACGGCCGTCAGCAGTGCGTCTTTCATCCAGCGAACGCGATCATAGACAGTTCACTCAGAATGTACTGGCTCGCCGCCAGTGGTTCATCCGTGCATGTCTGTGACGCACTTTAAATAAACTCGAACTTCGCTGTCACGCTTAACCAGCAGTAACTCAGTTCAAAGTCCACTCTAATATCCTTGAGATGAACTATAATGCATACATTTCTATCCGCTATACACCTTCCAGAGGGTTGTCTCGCCGACATCCCACACCTGTCTTCCTCTATCTCTCCCGCATTCTCTGCCTCTCCTCTCGTTCTTTTTTCGTCCCGCCCCTCCTTCCTATCCTCATACCTGATAGGTTATTCTTCGCAAAGTACCCAATCACATTATAAAGAAAGAAGAATAACAGACCCTAACAGTTTAAATTATAACCACATTTTTTCACAGTACATTTTAACCTAACTTTATACATTTTTGTATACAACTTTAAAAACTAATTAAATCTGAAACCTCTAACAGATTCACACCTGGGCTACACTCTCCCGCCCTTTAAATGGTCCTCATGCCCCATGAGACCTAACACCTATTAGATGGAAATTCAACCTATTTTAATTACTATTCCCCTATGAACAATAGTCAGGGGATGATCTGTAGTTTTCCCCAACTCATCATAAGTAAGTTTGAGGACAGGTTTCACTTCCCTTTGAGATCTTCTAGGGAAATTCACCTCAATACTTTCTTCTACATCACTTATCAAACCATCTCTTTCTAACTGTGGGGGTTCTGGGCTTCTCTCTTGCCCACCTGTTTTTTCCACATCCTGAAAATCTTCTACTCCATTGCACAAATCTACAGTATTATCTGGAAGATTCACATCTGCAGTGAGAATTTCTCCAAGTTCTTCTTCAAAAGTCTCATCCTCACTTGTGCCACGAATTTGCTCCCCAAGAGTCTCGTGATGCTTTATTTTATGACAACATGTCTCAAACTCATTTTCTGTCACACTATTCGCTTCATCGTCTCTTAGACTCTGTGATACAGAAAAATGCATGTTATGACCGCTATCATAACGGTACCTCTCTGATGTCGGTTTATAGGCCTATTCATGGAAGGCAGTGAGTCTTCCTCTGAGGAGATCCTAACCATCTGCCCAATAGGCAATAAGTGATCTCTGTGAAGGACTCTTGAACGACCCATCCCACTCTCTGGCTTTACGGTGTATACAGGCAAATCTTGGTATTTATTCATTACCACATATGGCAATTGATTCCATCTACTTTGCAGTTTATGCTTTCCACGAAGACCAAGATTCTCCACACATAACACATAAGTGAGCGGATTGTTATCCGTCACAACAGTAAATTTCACACCATACAAATAGTCGTGAAATTTCTCCACCACCGCCCACTTAAGAGAGAGAAATTCCAGCTGGTGGATATGATACCTCTGTTCAGCAGCATTCAGCCCTCGGCTAGCAAATGCAACAGGACGTAGCCCCTCAGGATACACCTGATTCAACACAGCCCCAAGCCCCTTCAGGCTGGCATCCACATGCAAGACATATGGCCGTGTAGGATCAGCAAATGCTAATACAGGAGCATGAGTCAAACAGTCAATGATATTATGAAAGGCTTCAGTGCAGGAATCAGTCCATCTAAAGCCAAATGGTTCTGACTCATGATGATAAGTTTGACCAGAGAGAGACTTTTGTTTTTTTCCTTTTCTAACCGGAGGATACCCCTTGGTAAGGTCAGTCAAAGGCTTAACTATAGCAGAGTAGTTTGCCACAAACCTCCTATAATAGCCACAGAAACCCAAGAAAGACTTCAAATCAGTTGGCTGCGGCCATTTACCAACTGCTTTAGTTTTATCTGGGTCAGTTGATACTCCATCCGCTGAGACTATATGACCGACATATTTGACCTTGTTCCTACATATTTGACACTTATCCAATGAAACCTTGAGACCTACCTCCTCAAGGCGATCCAACACCTTTAGGAGTCTTACCTCATGCTCCTCCAATGTAGCTCCAAACACAATAAGGTCATCAAGATATACTAGTACCTGGAGCAAATTCATATCTCCAACCGCCTTTTCCATTAGACGTTGAAAGGTCGCAGGGGCTCCCGTGACCCCTGCGGCATCCTCTCAAATTGATAAAACCCTAACGGGCAGATAAAGGCTGTTTTCTCTTTGTCTGATTCAGACATGGGTATTTGGTAATACCCATTCCGAAGGTCTAATACAGAGAACCAGCAACTTCCAGCCAAACAATCAAGAGCATCATCAATCCGAGGGGTGGTATACTGATCGGGTATGGTCTTGCTGTTGAGGGTTCTGTAGTCTATACACATACGGATTTTGCCATTCTTCTTCCTAACAATTACTATAGGAGAAGCATACGGGCTCCTTGACTCCTTGATTATCCCTGTCTCTAGCAAATCCTTCAAGTGTCTACGTACATCCTCTATATCTGCAGGAGCTATTCTCCTTGATCTTTCACGGAAAGGCCGAGGGTCTGACAATCGGATGCAATGCTCCACCCCCTTGGCTAGTCCCACTTCCCACTCGTGTACGGAAAAAACTGCGTTTCTGCACCAATTTCTGTCTAAGCCTCTCTTTCCATTCCACAGGAATGGAAGAATCCCCAAAATCAATAAGGCTTGGATCTATTTCCTCAGACTTGCTTTCTCTCATCGGTGGTACAGCCATGTCCGCAACTTGCAGATTCCCAAGCAAAGCACCTTCAGGTATGATAACCTCTCGCTTGGTCTCATTCTGTACAAGCACAGAGAAATTTTCTCCGTTTACCGCTGAAGCTAAAGCCACCATAGGCTGAACCATCAACCCTTGAGGCAGTGGGGTTAAATCATCAGCTTCCACCAGAACTATACCCTTTGTCACTGGTTGAGAAAATTCTACTTGACAACTGACACAACAAATGTCTTCTGATGGAATGATTACTGAACCAGGTCCTTTCCATTTCAGTCGGCCCACAACGTCATCCTCACCAATCTGACTCGCCTTGACCTCAGTAGACTCAGGCAGGCTATCTGGTAGAAAGCTTTTTATATTGAAAACACGAACCAGACGGCTACCCTTCTCTTTGTCACAAAGAGCAAACAGTCTTTGGAACAAACTGGCGTTAGTCCCCAATATTACAGGAGTCTGATCCGGAGAATTTGGTCCAGGGCACACTAGAGCCAGCACTGACAAGGTTTCTAGAGTGCCAGTCAATTCTCTAGGAAATTGAACATCCACCACTACGTAACCTTGGTAGGGGTAACTTTCGTCACTAAGTCCCCAAATAGCCAATCCGGACACTGGATGAATAGGTATATGAGCCAGATGCTTCTGGTACCATTTCTCAAATATAATGGTCACTTGTGACCCACTATCCAACAGTGCAGTGCAAGGTTGACCATTTACCTTCAATGTCACCGTGGAAACTGGTCCCACCAACCCAGCCGGAATTGCAACTGATGGTGTATTCTGGTCCATCTGTGTTCTAACAGAGCAGTGTGCTGTCTCTTTGTCAGGACCAACATCGGTAGTACTTTGTTTCTCTTTAGCTTTCCGAAGGGAAGCAATAAGCTTCCGGATTACCTTTTTTCATTCTGCGTAACAGTACATTTAGTAGAGATGTGACCATCCTCCCCACAACGGTAACAAAAAAAAATCATCATCCTCTTGAGGATGAAGTTTCTTACTGCCACTATCACTCACTCTTACTTTCACAGCAGTAGCAGCTCTCTCTCTCTCAGCTGGCTCTCTACTTTCCAATATCTTCACTTTCTGACTCAGTCTGTCAACTTTATTCTGTAAAGCAGAGTCTTCAGTTTCTTTATCCTCTGATGTACATGGTCTAACCAATACTTTTGTGTTAACACCTTCTTTGCTGACAGAGCTTGACTTCATTTTCAATTCAGACATTTTGGCTTGCAGAGCCCTCACATCGGCTCTAAGCTCTTGGAACTCTAAATCAGTTGCAGAGACACAATCCTGTGCTCCAACACTCCGAACCCTTGCATGGACTTTGCGTCGAGACCGTTCATATTCCTCCTCAACCCTAATTTGGCTGAGTAACTCGAGAAAGGTAGGAGGATTTGCTCGTTTCTCTTTGAGACGTAACTGCAAAAGCATAATGTCAGCCCCAACTGCTCCTCGCAACAACTGCTCAATTCTCACTCTATCCATATCCTGCGCACTTACACCCCCCTTTCTGACAACTTTAGTCAGAAAAGGTTCAAGCCTCTGTACATAGTCAGACAACATCTCTCCAGATTTTTGCTGAATGAGACGATATGCAAAATACAAATCTTCTCCTGTTTCTGGAGATCCAAAAGCCCTCTCAACAGCAGAAATATACTCATCTGAGCTAACTTCAGGGTTGCTAAAACGCAAGGACCTAACAATTTCTAGTGCAGGACCCCTCAGACTTTCTATTATTCTACGTCTCTTCTCCTTTTCAGGACAGTCACTGCCCTCTACCATCATTGTTGCCTGTTCTAGCCGATACTCAACTTGTTCCTCTCCCATTGGGACAGGGGTGATACCAGAAAACACTCGAAGTCGACGATAACTGTGACTCTCAGCCATACTTCTGTTAGACTGCTTCATCACTTCAGCCATAGCATGAATGAAGATGTTTTCAGTACCTTTAGCAGATGTTGAAGGAGCTAGATAATTCTGAAGATCAGCAACTGTTTTACCTTCAGTTTGCAAAAAATTCTGTAGTTTGCCAACAAAGTCATCTGACGAATCAGGCCTTTGATCCGCCACTATTATGTGCCACAAAGTAGTGCCATCATCACTCCTCACTTCAGGAGGAATAATCTGTGGGTTTATTTTTTCCCTACATTCACATAGAACCAACAACCCCCCTGCTTCAACACTGTAGGTCCTTCCTCTTACTCTTACACGGCCCCAACAGCGCACAGTTTGCATCAGTTCTTCAATTTGACTTATGTTGACTTCCTCTGCTACTCCAGCGATCATTATAGCATGAGCTGGATCAAGTTGTTCTCCTTTACACCAACTACTGAGTGTATCTTGGTGTTTGCGGTACAATGCAGGCTCCATGTTTATTCTCACAAACGACAACAAGAGAAGTTAGATACAACTAAACATCCTAGATAACCACAAAATTATGAAACCCATCCCAGCGGTGCCTCCATTTTATGTAACGCCCCCTTCCTGTCAATGGGAATTGTTATGGGTGACGCCCAAGATCTTTAGTATGATGGGTTTAGTTTAATTTGTGCTGCTACCTATTTTACTTCAAATCAAAAGGGAAAATGAAGCATTATTCAACCCAATACAAAGAATTAACTCCAAATTAAATTTAATTAATTAAAATGAATTATCTGTCCATACTTTGCAAACAAACAAAAAAATATATTTGGAACCAGGTTATTCTTTTCTCTTTCAAATGACCTTCACATGTAAATCAACAATCAATAAAATCAAAGAAACAAAGAAAGATTTTCAAACTAATAGAATAACCTCCTAAGCCGGCAAATAATACTTCAAATACCCCTTAGTTTCTGTTGCAGGCCCGTTCCGCTGCTTGGGTTCGTAGAGGCCAAAAACACACAGCCGCTTCACTCAATTGAGCCACAAATAAAATAAACAAAACAAATACCTTTGTTGAAGATTTGGATCAAGTAAATGACAATCGTTCACAGTCTTTCAGGCTCCTAACCGGAATCCATCTCCCCGTCACGAGACGCACTCAACGGCCGTCAGCAGTGCGTCTTTCATCCAGCGAACGCGATCATAGACAGTTCACTCAGAATGTACTGGCTCGCCGCCAGTGGTTCATCCGTGCATGTCTGTGACGCACTTTAAATAAACTCGAACTTCGCTGTCACGCTTAACCAGCAGTAACTCAGTTCAAAGTCCACTCTAATATCCTTGAGATGAACTAAAATGCATACATTTCTATCCGCTATACACCTTCCAGAGGGTTGTCTCGCCGACATCCCACACCTGTCTTCCTCTATCTCTCCCGCATTCTCTGCCTCTCCTCTCGTTCTTTTTTCGTCCCGCCCCTCCTTCCTATCCTCATACCTGATAGGTTATTCTTCGCAAAGTACCCAATCACATTATAAAGAAAGAAGAATAACAGACCCTAACAGTTTAAATTATAACCACATTTTTTCACAGTACATTTTAACCTAACTTTATACATTTTTGTATACAACTTTAAAAACTAATTAAATCTGAAACCTCTAACAGATTCACACCTGGGCTACATTAGGAAAACATTACATTTTAAAAATCTATTTCTTGTTTTACTACTCTAATGGCATACATATTGTCCGTAATGGGGTGGTACAACAAAGGCTCCCATCCCTGAATAAAAAGGATAATATTAATAAGGATTTTGTGCCTGAGGTGGGAAAATATGTTTTTTGGAGGATTAACATATCTTTTAAGTTGTAAGTTTTAAAAAAAATATATGTTCTTAATGAAAAATTTGAAAATTGCAAAGTGGAAATGGCACCCGTTTGGTAGTGTACCTGTGTGAAAAGTTAAAGTTGAAGATAGATGGATAGTTTATCATTTACTCACCCTCATGTTGTTTTAAACCCTTATGACTTTCTTCCATGTAGCGCAAAATGAGATGTAAAGCAGAATTTTAGCCTATTCACCAGTCACTTTTTGATTGTGGGGGGGGGGGGGCAATGAAAGTGAATGGTGACTAAGACTATCATACTACCTAACATCTCCTTTTGTGTTTCACAGAAAAAATAAAATCATATGGGTTGGAACAATATAAGGGTGAGTAAAATTTGATGATTTCATTTTTAGGTGGACTATCCTTTTAAGTGATCTTAGAAGAAGACAAAAAGAAAAACACTGTCTTGTACCCCAAGCTCCCTAAGGATGTACATATTGCTAATGGCTCATAATGAAAAGGATAGTGGATGAATGAGGGGTTTTGTATTTACAGCACTGTCCTGTTCTGTTCTCCTCTGCCAAATGCTCTGTGTCCTTGAGTATGGGTCAACTAACAAAGCTAACATGATCAATTCTAAACTGTGTATTGTTTTTTTATGAGAAAGATCTCAGAGGTCTACCTATAGTATAGTTCAGGTTTAGAGCTAGCATCCTCTATGCCAAGGGTGGGGAACCCTGCTCCTGGATGGCCACTGTCCTGCAGAGTTTAACTCCAACCCTAATCAGACAAACCCGAGGAAACTAATCATGGTCTTGATTACTTGAAAAATGTAAAGGCAGGTGTGTTTGATTAGGGTTGGAGCTAAACTCTGCAGGACAGTGGCCCTCCAGGAGCAGGGTTCCCCACACCTGCTCTATGCCAATGTATAAAATATTAGAAGACATGAGCACTTTGGTCAACTTTATTAAATGTGCTATATACGTTGTAAATTAGCTGAGTCAAGTTGAGTTGAGTTGGCATCTTTAACTGAAAACTATAGCATTTGAAAGATGCTGTATCCATCCTCCTAGAGCAGGTGTCAGTGTAAGTCCAAGACAACATAAACAAACAAAAAATGCACCTTTAAGGGATGCTTGTGTGCTATTTCCAAACACACACAAATATAAAACTTCTACAGCTATAAACAGTATACTGCCATGTCTATATTAATTGTTAAAATCTTGAAATCAGGTCAGAACATCACAACAGCCATTGCGGAAACTGTTTATTTGTGGCATATTTGATGCATTGTTTCCCAGAACACTATATTTATAGTATATATATAGTAAATATTGTTTATATTTTGTCTCTCTGCATATCTAAAGCCCTGTTCAATCGTCATCGTCACTGTTGCTGGATATAACTAGTCTGTTTTCTGTGAAATCACTTGTGGGTGTTCATAATTTTGTCACTCTAACATTATTGGTTGACGGCACAACAGGCCATAGCTTTAGAAAATCTGATTACAGATTAGATTTACTGCTGGTAAAACTACGTATTCATTCTAATTTGAAGGAAAAGGAATTCATTTTCTTGAATCTAAAACTTAGATTTCTGCAAGGAAGAGTGTTTTATATAACCTGCAGCAGTGCTCTTTGCATCATATTATTAACAAGACAAACAATCTATCAAAATATTAACTCACTCAGAATGCCGACAGAATATGACACGATTTTCCTTGCATTTCTATTTTATTATATCCATACATGTGGTTTCAGGCAAATGATACTGAACAGATAAATCCCTCACAACATTAAAACTTTTCCTCTGTATTGCCTGCACTCAACACCATCAGTATCTCACCATCAATATCTCCCCCATTGGTAGTCTTTCCCAAATGTTGCTCATCATTAGCATAAAGTTAAACTTTTCTCAACTTTGTTGTGTCGCTTGCCATGGCCGAATCTTGTTGCCCACAGACGCTGTCACTCATGTCGCCAGAAGTTTCTCATGCTCTCATTAAAAATGAATGAGATCATGTCTCTTTGTTTCTCTGCGTTGCTGGTGGTGTGTACGGGGCTTATGAAGAACTCTATCATTCTTAAAGACTTAAATAGTAGATTTAATTCTGTCTTATGGAATTGATTTTGATAATATAGCGATTCAGCCAACTCAGATCATAACCTTGTCTCTTGCATGTTGAGCTTTGCTAAGGTCACTCAATCTATTCTATTCTTTCAACCATTAAAGACAGAGTAACAATATAAAATGGGCAAGGAGGAGCCATCAAAATAATATTTCATGAAAACATAAAAAGACTCAAACACACACGGCAGCTGCATGTGGCTCTCTCTCTCTGTCGAACTGCCACACCAGGCTCAGCTTATCGCTCTCCTTGGTTGATTAGCTCGATTGGGGGCCAGCCATACGCACTCACAGCCCGACCCCTACCCTCCTCCTCGTCACACTCCTCCCTCCTTTGCTTTTGGTCAGGGAACCCCCGACATGACGTACACCGCCCCCCCCCCCCCCCCCCCCCCCAGTCCTTCGCCTGCCGGCAGGCTTTCCCCACTTTTTGAGACCTGGGAGGGAGACAAGGGAAGGGAAAAGGGGAGAGGGAAAGAGCAAGGCGGAGCGACATTTAGAATGAGAGAGGAGAGAAAAAAATTAATAAATTGATCGCCGGTTCCAAAACACACCATCGCCTGGTCCTCAACCATTCCTCCACACTCTAGCGGATGACAGCCGCTCCAGGCAGACAGCAGCGAGTCCTCCGACTCCTGGTGGATGGAATGCCCCACTGCGTTCTGGGGGCCAGTGGCGAGCCCCTCCGCCCCTGGCAGCAGAAAGTAAAAAGTTCTGAATAAATTGATATAGTCACAGAAAATATAGATACAGTCTTCTCTAGGTCTCTAAATGGTGTCACCCCACTTCGATTAAAGAAAGTTAAAGAGAAAAGCCACACACTGTGATACAATGATTATACTCTCGAAAAATGGAATGCAAGTGGAAGAATACAAAATTAAAGGTGTTTTGATGTGCATGGAATGATAGTGTCTCTAGCTACAGACAGCCTTTAAAAGCTGCCAGGTCTGCATACTTTAGAAAACTTGAAAACAACAAGTGTTGTAACCAAAGTGCTATACACTTCTTTGCAAACATTAATAACATAAATTAAATAGAACTTATAAAATGTTAAAAAATAACAAATTAATAAAACATTATAAAACCTACGCAAAAAAAAACTGTTATAATTCAACAACATTGTAGGCTAGAGAGAAAAAATGTGTCTTCAATCTAGATTTAAATATAAGCAATGAGGAAGAAGACCTAACGACAAATGGGAGTGCATTCCACATCCTGGGGGCCGCAACCACAAACGCCCGATCACCTTTGGTTTTCAAACGGGATCAGGGAACAGAGATGAGTAACTGATTTGATAGACTTTCTAGCTCTTCTGACCTCATTTGACCTTAAAAGACTGCTAACCCCTGCAACTCACAGAGCAGGGAAACAGCTAAATCTCATACTTACACGTAATTGTATCTACAAAAATCCCCTTGTTACCCCTCTACATTTCTCAGACCAGTTCTTCATCCAGTTTTCTGTTACTCTCCCTTGTTCTTTACCTCTTACTCCACCTATGGTCTCCTTCTTCCACAACCTTTGCTCTCCGCTCCCCACTTTTTTCCCTTACAGAGTCTCTGCATCTCTTCCGTCCACTAACCAATTCTCTTCACTTGATTTTAATGAAGCTACAAAGGGTCTTTGCTCAACATTATCTTCTTGCCTTGATATTGTCGGTCTTCTTACCTCCAGGCCAGCATGTGCCACACCCTCAAGTGTCCTCCCTTTTTGTCGGAAACACTTTTTGATCAACAAACTGAGCTGAGGACTGCAGAGAAAAAGTGGCACAAATCAAAAGACCCTGCTGACCTGTTTAAGTATCAATCACTTCTCTTTTCTATTTCCTTTAGAGTTTCTGCTGCTAAAATTGATTATTACCAGTACAAGATCAGAAATACTTCAGATTCCCATAAACTATTTTCAACTTTATCATCTCTTCTCTATCCTCCTCCAAAACATCCTACTACTTCTCTGACTGCTGATGACTTCGCTACGTTTTTAATGACAAGGTAGTGAGCATCAGCAGGCAGTTCTCTATACCTAACATACACAGCTTCTCTTTTCCAACATCCCATCCTCTGTTTTCCTCTTTCTCTCATCTCTCAGAGACTGAGGTCTCCAAGGAGCTTCTTTCTAACCATCCTACCACCTGTCCACTTGACCCTGTCCACTCCCATCTTATGTAAGCTTCCTCTCCATCGATCTTATGTGCACTCACACACATCATCATCTCATCTCTCACAACTGGAAACTTTCTCAATACATGCAAGCAGGCTTGAGAAACCCAATTCTTAAAATGAAGGAGGAATGCCTGGTGGTCCATCACAAAGAGGCTCAAAGTCTATTACATGATCGTTCACTTTCTCTGCTCCTCTGTGATGGAATAAACTTCCAACCTCCATACGATCTTCTGTTACCTTCTCGACATTCAAGAACCAGCTGAAAACACATCTGTTCCTTGAGCACTTAACCAACCCATACTAATTGTAATTGCCACTGCACTCAACATGCAATTAATGTGCAAAATACAATTCCTTGTCTGTCTCTTTCTTCTGTGCTAGCATCTTTACTACTCCAGCCACTTTAAGAACTTGGCAGTCCTATACTGAAGATGTTGTTAAATTTTGTATGACAAATTGCTTGCTATGTAAGTCACTTTGGATAAAAGCATCTGCTAAATGACTTAATGAAAATGTAAAAGTATGCAACAACATGTATCCTATACCCTATACCCTCTAAGCTACTAAAAGAGGAGTTTCCTGTAATCTCAAAAAATCTTCCTAATATTATTAACTCCTTGCATTGTTCAAGACTCAGACACACTCTTTCATTTTAAGTCTAGACTAAAGACTCATCTCTTCAGCCAGGCATACACCTAATTTCTCCCACAACCTGTAGTTATGCTGCATTAGTCAGATCTGTCAGAACCAAAAACACTTCTCATATTCTATAGCTCTGCTTTAATGCTACGTACACCAATATTATTCTATTTGTTTCCCTTTTATCAAACCTGCTAGATATCCAGCCCGATATCCCATTTCTACCGCTATGTCTCACTGACCAGTGACTGATAACTGCAGTCTGTGCCAACAGCAAGGGGCCCTTCAATGATCACTGTCTGCATCACTTCAATCAATCACAATGGTCTTCACAGAGGATGAACTGTGGCCAACTCCAGCCATAAAAAATAAACTTGGTCAGAGGATGGGCTACACTTTCTTAAAATGGAATACATAGACAATAAATGAATGCCAAATGTATACTTAATCAGCTAAATAAAAAAGGACAGCATCTATGTGCTCTCCCGCAGCCAATTCAGAATGGGCTATAAAGACACTAAATTATTAATCTTACAGTTGAATCAATAGTTGACTGTCTGATGTGGTCACAACAACCTTGATCTGAACACTCTCAAAACAGTGGAGATGATTGTGGACTTCAAGAGAAATCCTCTTCAGAGTGAGGAAACGTGAAGGTAGAATCACTCTGGACCACACACACCCTACCTTTAAAATGTGTTTTTTTGTGCTATACAAAAAAAAAAAAAAAAAAAAAAAAAGTCTTGACAATTTGCACGAAATGAAAAGCATTATTCTTTAGTCAATATCTAATTTTCTTGTTTCACCAGGTAGAACAGACAAGATCTCACCGGCTCCCTGCGTTCCATTTTTATTGAGGGTTGCTGGTACCATTTGTCCTATGCAAATGTGTGATTTATTTTTGAGCCTTAACACTGTATTTGTGTGACAGTAAGGCACTCTGCATTCTGGATTAAAATTGACAGCAGTTCATTAATTTTGATGTTCCTCTTCATGTGTGGGCACTTCCCTCTGTTATTGCATTAGTCATAGAGTACTGTACACCAAAATCTGAAATGTAAGCATGTCACAACAAGAGCAAGCAGAGGAGCCTAAGGCAAACATGAGAGAACATCTGTTTCAGAAATAATGTGATTAATATCACTGACCTTCACATTTAGTTTTACTTACACAAATAAATAAATTTGATGGATTATCAGTTACAGAGGAACTGTAAATAAATAATCATATCCTACTAATGCTTTAGCGCCAAAAATGTCAGCAAAGTATAAACAAATAATTTACTATATTATTATTTTTATTATTATTTTTGTTTTTTTCTCTGTTAAAGACCCAATTAAATTACTTGATGAGTGCAGTTATCTTTCTTGTTTTGACATATTTCCTGTTGAAACATAAGGTTTAGGCAGGAGTGTATGGCTTGTTCCTTGTTTAAGATAGCAATATACTGTAGTTACATTAAAGAAATTATTGCTACTTGCTACAGTCGGCTGCAGGTATTAGAAGAAGTGACATTCTCATTCTAGAGAGCATTTGATTGGAAACAAATCTGTGTAAAGGATGAGTCATCAATATTTTGGTCTATTTTCTCTGATGAAAAAGTCTCAATTATAAATGCATATATATGATAAAAAATAAGATTTGTTGCCATATAGATGGCCTCAATGCTATTAGATATGAACTAAAAGTGACCAAGCTGGAGAAGGGTTAACATGACTTACCTCTGAAATTTTTATAATAATCTGATTATATTCTTTTTAACTACGAGTAACAACACAAGCACTAAAAATTCCATGAACACTTCCACTTTAATTCTGGACAAGTAGAAAATAAAAAAAAATCTAATGAAATTTGGAAATTATGGGAGAATAATAATAATAATAATTATTATTATTATTATTATTATTATTAAAGCAAAAAAAAAAGAAAATACAATATGTCAAATATACAAATACACTATGTTTCCATGAAGACTTTCTCTCTAGTGCAACTGTGGGATCCAGAAATGTATATTAACTACATTCATAACAACAGAATGGCTGTTTGAAACCAGACAGGAATTTGACAACCATCCACCAACCATCTCTGCAGCAGCTCTGCTCGCCCTGAGGTGGAAAGCGACTTTTACCAAAAAAGTAGTGGAGCTTTTAGAGGGAAAAAGGTAGGCATCCTCTGTAGCCTGCTCAGTACATACTATAAATTATTGAGAAAGAAAAATATGTGTTGGGGTGGAAGGAATGGGAGATGTGTAGCATTAGTAGCTTTGCCCTATTTTCCCTCTAGCTTGTTAAAAGCAATTGTCCAAACAATTTGTCATTCTGCCCAAAACGTCTCCTCCAGCGAATGCTGACGAGAAATAGAGAGAGGCAGTGTGAAGATGAATGCCCTCCACAACTGCCTTCCCAAACCTCACATTTCATTTAACAAATGATAAACAAAGCAAAACAAACTTGACTCTGTATTGAGCTCCTGTCCATGTGCCCAAATCCCCTGCAATAAACAAAAGGGAGATCAGAAATTAAATCTATTCTGACATTCGCACCTTAGATGACACCTATTGAAATTCATAACAGGCTTCTGTTAACATCTGTTGTGCACTGCTAAAAAGTCATGATTTACATAAACAGCAATGAATGACAACGTGAGTGTGAATTATACCCACAACGAGTAAATCTATTTATTCAGCTGTAGCTTGTTAGGGAGTCATCTTGGAAACTTGTCATCGCAACTCTTATCACCAGATGCAGTCGACAGGAAGGCTGTGTACAGTATATTCTACAACACATGCACACATGTGGAAATGCCAAAACACAGAGTTTGGGGTGAAATAAACATATATCTTGTGATCAGATGATAATGGTTTGCCTAGATACAGTTTTATGCTTACGGCACAGTTCACTTAACAGTTACGCCACATTTGCATGCAGTATTTTTGTCCACTTTCTATGTAAATAGGCTTATTGTAGAGTGCGCATAATTCACAAAAGTAAGTGCTTTTTGCCTATTGCTAAAACTAAATTTGATTTAAAAGAGACATCTGTGTACATTTTCTATTAATCGTGGCAGCAGTAATTTATGAAATGAGTAATAGCCAGGCATCCAATACACAGTGCAGTCGAGCACACTTTCTGCATTTGAAATATGATTCTTATCATTCCTTTACTAAACAACATTATATAAAAAGAGTTGGTTTGCAGTTGGGTTAATTTAATCATCAACATTTTTGTTAAATCTAAGTTTAGTTAATTAAGCTACATCATTTTCATTGGTCTGGCAAAAGAAGCAAGGCTGTGCAGCCTTCCTTGTTATTCCACTGCAGATGCCCATGTCCATTTGAAAGAGAGATATAAAGAAAGGGCTTCATAATTATAATTTTTGTGTAGCTTCAGGCCATGAGCTATTGGCTGATCAGTGGCAATCAGCAAAAGCTGATGCATTACTGTTATTTCCTTTGAATTGCAGAGAATTTGATCATACAAGCACTATAAATCTCTGGGAAGCAGAAGAGGAGCAGCCTGGGTTGTAATCATGCCTTTTAAAAAGACCTTCAATTGTATAGGGAGCCAGCAGAAAAATGGAGATTAATGACCTCAGTCTGCTACATATATACAGTATGTGACTTTGTTATTTACAAAGCTCTGGTGGGGGAGGGCTACTCCAATATTGCAAGGAAAGTTTAACTTAATATTTTGCAGATTAAATTACGCTGTAACATCACAGCAATATTATATAAGGATTTTACATGTGGATTTCATGTATAAAAAAAATAAATAAAAAAAAGCTAAAAAAATAAATAGTCACACCTGGACAATTCAACAAAGAACATCAAGTTTCTTGCTTTAAAGGATAGTATCAAAGAAATTAGATCTAATTCGGTGATTAAAGATAATAATAAGATCAAATTAATCCCAGACATGAGAAACATTAAAGATGTAAATATATCAATTTATAAATATTTATAAACACAAAACGTGCAAAACTCGTTAAGATTGCATTTACTGCCACTAATTTCACTCAAGGAGAAAATCTATCTGATAAGGATAGAGATTATGGCTGTATCTTAGTGTTACTGTGATTTAATCAAATGTTGCTGCTCTCAATAACATCCTGTTTCCATCCATTTCTTATGAGTGTAACGTCACGCCAGCAGAGGGAGCCCTCTCCCGAGTACTGACTGTGTGCCACTCCCTCTGCTTCTCTATTCATTTCCTGTTTCCATAATATTTAAGCATGGCCTGTCTAACAGGCCATTGTGAAGTATTGCCAGTTTTCCTGCCTTACTGAGCGTTTATCATTGTCATAGTCTTGCCTATATTGTGAATGACCATTGCCTGCCTTGTCTTGTTTTCGCCTCTTGGATCACCCTTCTACTTAGATTCAAACTTGTTTACTGTGGATTTTAATAAACATCTGCAAATGGATTCAGCCTCGGCCTCCGCTACATTACAGAATACTTCGCCTACGATGACTCCAGCAGAAGTTTCTGATCTACAGAAAATGTTTGCTTATCAAAGTGACGTTCTCAGGAAATATCAAGAACAGTTGAGTAGACTACAGGTTACCAACGAATACCTCACACAATATCTCCATTCATTACCACCGCCTATACCCAAGAAGGTAAGCTTTGCCTTTCCAGACAAATTTGACGGCTCTGCAGATCGTTGTAAGGGATTTTTACGACAAGTTGAGCTCTTTTTCAAACACCAGAGTGATGAATTTGAATCAGAAGAGAAAAAATGTGCTTTTCTAATGACTCTGTTGACTGGCAAAGCTATTGACTGGGCCGCAGCTGTTTGGGAAACAGATCCTTTGATTAAAACTTCATCTACTTACTTCGTTCAACAGATCAAAGAAGTGTTTGAATACCCAGCAGGGGGTATGGATATTTCAACTCAACTCTTGCAACTAAATCAAGGCCGACGATCAGCGGCTGAATATGCAATCGAGTTTAGAACGATCGCGGCTCAGAGTGGATGGAATGATGTTGCGCTCAAGGCCATTTTCCAACGGAGTTTAAATATCGAATTACAGACGGAACTCGCTTGCAGAGGAGAAAACTGTTCATTCTCTGAATTTGTGATGCTCGCTATCAAAATAGATAACCTTATGCGCAACAGCCCCGCTAAATCCAGGACACCCCCACAAAGAATCGCTGTATCAAATCTAACCTCCCAAGTATCCAATCCTCCTTCAACCACTGCTCAATCTAGCCAGGAACCAATGCAGCTAGGAATTACCAAACTCTCTGTGGAAGAAAAATCCTGACGATTAATACACAATTTATGTTTCTACTGTGGAAACGCAGGCCACGTCAATGCCGTGTGTCCACTCAAAGCCCGAAAAACTATCAAATCTACTAGCCAGGTGAGTGTTAACAACATCCCCCCCTCTCATCACCAAATTCTTCACTATCAGTGTCAAGATTACTTTTAAGAAAAACTCTGTTGATTTCACAGCATTGATCGATTCCGGTTCCGCATTAAATCTAATCCATAAAGACGTTGTCAAAAAATTCAACATCCCCACACAACCTTGCGACCCCCCCCCCCCCCCCCCCCTCTTAAAATTAATGCTATTAACAACAAACCCATCGGAGAGGGCATCAACTTACAAACCCTGCCCATACAACTCCAAGTTGGACCATTTCATTCAGAAATCATTTCATTTTATGTGATTGATTCCCCTCGCCATGAAATCATCCTGGGATACCCTTGGCTTACAGTTCACGACCCACTCATCTCTTGGCAGCAAGGTGAAATTACGCAATGGTCACCGTTTTGCATTACACACTGTCTCAACACCACAGATATACCAAGTCATGTTTAACTACAAGTATTGAAAGTCCTGATTCTAAGCCTGTTACTTTCCCATCTTGCTATCAAGAATACCAAGAAGTCTTTAGCAAGACCAAGGCAACCCTTCTTCCACCACATCGCTCCTGGGATTGCGCCATTGACCTCCTGCCCAATGCAATGCCCCCCAAGAGTAAGATTTATCCCCTATCGCATCCCGAAGCTCTGGCTATGGAAGAATACATAGAAGAAGCGCTCAGCTCTGGTTTTATTCGTCCATCTACTTCTCCAGCGGCTGCAGGCTTCTTTTTCATGGAAAAGAAGGATGGAGGACTACGGACTTGTATCGACTATCGTGGTTTGAACAGTGTCACTGTTAAATTCAGCTACCCTCTACTGTTAGTACCTTCTGCTCTCGAACTACTCCGTGAAGTGAGGTTACTCAAGATGGCGCCGAGTATGGCTGCTGCGTCGCGAGCTCCGTCAAAACACTGCAGTTTATTGTTTGTTTTGTTTACAGTTCTGTGTTTTTTTGTCTTAGATGTTGTCTGCCTTATTGTGTACGACAGACAAACGCTTTTGGACATTGGTTCGGCATTCACACACCGAAAACCGGACTTCACATTCCTCAATGCCGACCCGCGGTCTACAAACACGCCAGCGGAGCCCTTTGTTTGGGCTGCCCGGCCGCGGAAACGCAGAAGGAAAAGAGGAAAAAGAGCCGGCGTTCTCAGCAGATTAAGACGTCGCGCAAATCGCCCCCCGCTACCCAGTATACTACTGGCAAATGTTCAGTCTCTGGACAACAAGCTCTGCGAGCTGAGAGCGCGGATCTCTTTCCAACGAGAGACGAGAGAATGCTGTGTTATCTGTCTTATGGAAACCTGGATGTCCGCGGAGATTCCAGACTCGGCCATCGAACCCACGGGTTTCTCCGTGCACCGAGCGGACAGAGCGAAAGACCTCTCAGGTAAAAGCAGATGTGGAGGTGTATGTTTTATGATCAACAAATCATGGTGTGATCAGAGGAATGTACATTTTATCAGGTCTTTCTGCTCTCCTGATCTGGAATTTCTCATGCTTCTGTGTCGACCATTCTGGCTACCGAGGGAATCACAGCGGTCATTATCACTGCTGTGTACATCCCCCCACAAGCCGACACAGACCGGGCACTTAGGGAACTGTATGGCAGTATAAGTGAGCAGGAAACCGCGCACCCTGAGGCCGCGTTCATTGTTGCCGGGGACTTCAACAAAGCCAACTTCAAAACAATAGCACCAAAATTCCACCAACACATCAGCTTTAACACACGAGGGGACCGGGTTTTGGATCATTGCTATTCTCCTTTCCGGGATGGCTACAAATCCCTCCCCCGCCCACCATTTGGCAAATCTGACCACTCTTCCGTTCTGCTTCTGCCCGCTTACAGGCAGAAACTGAAACGGGAATCACCCACCATTAGAATGATCCAGTGCTGGTCGGACCAATCAGACTCTGCGCTACAGGACTGTTTTGATCACGCGGACTGGGAGATGTTCCGGTCTGCCTCCGATGACGACATCGAGGTTTACGCTGATAGCGTGACGTGTTTCATCAGAAAGTGCGTAGAGGACGTTGTTCCGACGAAAAATATACGAATCTACCCCAACCAGAAACCCTGGGTTAACGGCGATGTTCGCGCGGCACTTACTGCGCGGACCACCGCTTTTAATTCCGGGAACGCGGAGGAGCGTAAACAAGCCAGTTATGCCCTCCGTAACTCCATCCGTGCAGCCAAACACCAGTACAGGCACAAAATTGAAGAACAGTTTAACACCACTGACTCCAGAAGTATGTGGCAGGGAATTAACACCATCACGGACTATAAACAGAATAAAAACTCCACCATGAACACCGCTGCCTCTCTCCCGGACGAGCTTAATACATTTTATGCTCGTTTCGAGGACAACAACACCGCCCTCACAGAGAGAGCACTCGCGGCCGATACTACAGATGATGGTTCACTCTCCTTCTCTGTTGCGGATGTAACCCGATCCTTTCGACGGGTGAACATCCGTAAAGCCGCGGGTCCAGACAGCATTCCGGGCCACGTCATCAGAGCATGCGCGAACCAACTGGCTGGTGTTTTTACGGACATTTTCAACTTGTCCCTCTCCCTGTCTGTAGTCCCCACATGCTTCAAAACATCAACCATTGTGCCTGTACCGAAGCAATCAAAAATCACTTGCTTAAATGACTGGCGTCCTGTTGCCCTCACCCCCATCATCAGCAAATGCTTTGAGAGGTTGATCAGAGATCACATCTGCTCTGTTCTGCCCACCTCTTTGGACCCATTGCAGTTTGCCTACCGCAACAACCGCTCCACTGATGATGCCATTGCATCTACAATACACACTGCTCTTTCCCACCTGGAAAAAAGGAACACATATGTGAGAATGCTGTTTGTAGACTACAGCTCAGCATTCAACACCATAATGCCCTCCAAGCTTGATGAGAAACTCCGGGCTCTGGGCTTAAACAGCTCGCTGTGCAGCTGGATCCTGGATTTCCTGTCAGGCAGACGTCAGGTGGTTAGAATGGGCAGCAACATCTCCTCATCACTGACCCTCAACACTGGAGCCCCGCAGGGCTGTGTTCTCAGCCCACTCCTGTATTCCCTTTACACACATGACTGTGTGGCAACACATAGCTCCAATGCCATCATTAAGTTTGCTGACGATACGACGGTTGTAGGTCTGATCACTGACAATGATGAAACAGCCTACAGAGAGGAGGTGCACACTCTGACACGCTGGTGTCAGGAGCACAACCTCTTCCTCAACGTCAGTAAAACCAAGGAGCTTGTGGTGGACTTCAGGAAGAAAGACAGAGAACACAGCCCCATCACCATTAATGGAGCACCGGTGGAGAGAGTCAGCAGCTTCAAGTTCCTCGGTGTCCACATTACTGAGGAACTCACATGGTCCGTCCACACTGAGGCCGTTGCGAAGAAGGCTCACCAGCGCCTCTTCTTCCTGAGACGGCTGAGGAAGTTTGGAATGAACCACCACATCCTCACACGGTTCTACACCAGCACTGTAGAGAGCATCCTGACTGGCTGCATCACCGCCTGGTACGGCAATAGCACCGCCCACAACCGCAAAGACTTGCAAAGGGTGGTGCGAACTGCCAGACACATCATCGGAGGTGAGCTTCCCTCCCTCCAGGATATATATAACAGACGGTGTGTGAATAAAGCTCGGAGGATCATCAGAGACTCCAGTCACCCGAGTCATGGGCTGCTCTCACTGCTTCCATCAGGCAGGCGGTATCGCAGCATCAGGACCCGCACCACCCGACTACATGACAGCTTCTTCCCACAAGCAATAAGACTTTTGAACACATGATCTCTCAAGATCAACAATCAGCACTGCACTTTATTAATCATCACTCTGTCAATATATTCTCCCAATTCAATTAGTGTTTATATATATTTATACCCGTATCTAGTGTATGTGTATTCTACATTGTGTGTATTGTGTACATTTGTTATGTAAATTGTTGTGTAAGTATGTGTACATTTGTTATGTAAATTGTTTAGTGTAAATATGTTGTTTATTGTAAAGTGGTTTATGTCTCGTCACTGTCATGACTGCTATGTTACTCGGAACTGCACACAAGAATTTCACCTACTGTTGCACTTGTGTACACAGTAGTGTGACAATAAAGTGATTTGATTTGATTGATTTGATTTGATTTGAAGCCACCATTTACACTAAGCTAGACCTCAGGAGCGCCTACAACCTCATTAGAATCCGAGAAGGGGATGAATGGAAAACTGCCTTTTTGACCTCTAGGGGGCACTACGAATATCAGGTCATGCCGTACGGACTAGCCAATGCGCCGGCAATCTTCCAGTCGTTCATTAATGAGATCTTCAAGGACATCCTCTTCAAGTACGTTATTTCTTACATTGATGACATCCTCATTTACTCAAAGTCTGAAGTAGAACATCAAGATCATGTTAAAACTGTACTATCCAGGTTGCTTGAGAACCAGCTTTATGTAAAAGCTGAAAAGTGCGAGTTCCATGTCAAACAAACTTCGTTTCTGGGGTATAACATCAGTCACCAAGGTGTAGAAATGGACAACTCTAAAGTTATGGCAGTCACTGAATGGCCCCAACCGACTACAGTCAAGGAATTACAGCGCTTCTTAGGATTTGCCAACTTTTATCGGCGCTTCATTCGCAATTATAGCACTATTGCAGCCCCTCTGACATCTCTGCTCAAAGGCAAGCCCTCAAAATTAAAATGGACTGTAGATGCCACAAAAGCCTTCACTAAACTCAAGAACAGCTTCATGACAGCACCCATCCTCAAACATCCAGATCCAAATTTACCGTTTGTAGTAGAAGTCGATGCCTCAGATAATGGAATTGGGGCAGTGCTCTCACAACGTCACGGTCAACCAGGCAAGCACTACCCATGCGCATACTTCTCGAGGAAACTCACTGATGCCGAACGTAACTATGATGTCGGCAACAAGGAACTTCTCTCCATGAAAGCCGCAATAGAAGAATGGAGGCACTGGCTGGAGGGTTCCACTCACCCCTTTCAAATAATTACTGACCATAAAAACCTTGAATATGTCAGGAGTGCCAAAAGACTCAATTCCCGTCAAGCACGCTGGTCACTATTCTTCACTAGGTTTCAGTTCACCGTAACGTACAGACCGGGAAGCAAAAATAGCAAGGCAGATGCTCTATCCAGACTTCATAGCCATCCCCAAACAGAATCCAAACCAGAACCCATCCTGCCACCTTCAATAATCATTGCACCTGTCACATGGGATCTGATGGAAGAAATCCAAAGGGGACAACAAAATGAACCAACACCACCTATTTGTCCCCCCAACAAGCATTATGTTCCAAGAAACCTTCGTGCTAGAGTCATCCATTGGGTCCATACATCACTCAGCTCAGGACATCCAGGTATCACACGAACCCTCAATCTAACCCAAAACTCTTTCTGGTGGCCATCGATGGCTAAAGATGTGGCCAACATTGTCAAGTCCTGTTTAATATGTGCCCAGTCCAAGACTCCTAAACATTTACCTTCTGGTCTGTTACAACCTCTGCCCATTCCCCAATGACCTTGGTCACACCTGTCCATTGACTTCTTCACAGACCTACCTCCATCAACCGAATTCACAACAATTTTAGTTATCATTGACCGCTTCTCTAAATCCTGCCGTCTAGTTCCCATGAAGGGCCTCCCCACTGCCATGGAAACGGCTCAAGCTCTGTTCCAGCATGTCTTCAGAGTTTTCGGTATCCCTGAAGACATTGTCTCAGATAGGGGAACTCAATTCACCTCTCAAGTCTGGAAAGTCTTCTGCAGACAGCTTGACATCAATGTCAGTCTGACTTCAGGATATTATCCTCAGTCCAACGGTCAAGTGGAGAGGCTGAACCAGGAAATTGGTAGATACTTACGGTCTTATTGTGGTCGTGAACAACATCGCTGGGCAGAATTTCTGCCCTGGGCAGAATATGCCCAAAACTCTTTAAGACATTCATCCACTGGTGTCACCCCATTCCAATGCGTGCTTGGGTATCAACCCCCTATGTTCCCATGGTCAGGTGAACCTTCTACGGTACCTGCGATTGATACGATGTAGTGAGAGGGTGTGGAACTCCGCTCATGTGCATCTACAAAGAGCTGTCAGGAACCAGGAGATCCAGGCTAATAGACGTTGCCGTCCACACCCTCCCTACCAAGTTGGACAAAGGGTCTGGCTCTCCACACGAGATCTCAAGTTGCGGCTACCAAGCAAGAAACTAAGCCCAAGGTATGTAGGCCCATTCAAAATTCTTAGACAGATTAACGAAGTCACCTATCAGCTGGAGCTTCCTGTTAATTATCGTGTCTCTCCCTCCTTCCATGTCTCCCTCCTCAAACCAGTCCACCCGGGTGCTGACCCCAACACTGAGAGTCAGGAGCCACCTCCACCGCTGGACATCGATGGGTCCCCTGCTTACGCGGTAAGGGAGTTGTTGGACTCAAGAAGGAGAGGTGGTCAGCTCCAATATCTGGTGGACTGGGAGGGGTACGGCCCTGAGGAAAGGTCTTGGGTAACCGCCCATGATATCCTGGACCCATCTCTTATCAGAGACTTCCATCGAGCCAGACCCGATCGTCCAGCACCACGACCACGGGGACGCCCTCTTCGAGCGCCAGGAGTCGCTCCTGGGGGGGGGATTCTGTAACGTCACGCCAGCAGAGGGAGCCCTCTCCCGAGTACTGACTGTGTGCCACTCCCTCTGCTTCTCTATTCATTTCCTGTTTCCATAATATTTAAGCATGGCCTGTCTAACAGGCCATTGCGAAATATTGCCAGTTTTCCTGCCTTACTGAGCGTTTACCATTGTCATAGTCTTGCCTATATTGTGAATGACCACAGTCTTGCCTGTCTTGTCTTGTTTTCACCTCTTGGATCACCCTTCTACTTAGTCATTTCGGATTGGACTGTCTTATTGTGTTTGAACTCTGCCTGCCTTAAGTTGATGATATCTGCCTGCAGATTCAAACTTGTTTACTGTGGATTTTAATAAACATCTGCAAATGGATTCAGCCTCGGCCTCTGCTACATTACAATGAGCTTTCACAGAGAGTAGACATACAGTGATGCTTACAGGTTTAGGCCAAATGTAATTTCACTGTGAAACAGTTTGCTTGGAATCCTACTTATTAAATTAAAAGGAAGAGACATTTAATTTGTAAAATTACACTGTACATTTTTTTTTATCATTTTAAAATAATGTTTGTTCCCCATCTCTTTAAGTTGGCACAACATTTTTGTAATTTCTGCTTAATTTTATGAGTTTCAACTCAGTTTTCTTCATCTGTAATTCAATTCAAAGTTGTTGGAAAATGTGCAATATTCTTATCATCATTCTGTCAACATTTAATCACCTTCTTGTTGTTCCATACCCATATGATTTTCTTTGTTCTGTGGAACACAGCAGTAGAACTGTTGAATTTTACTGTTTTTTGTTTGTTTTGTTTGTTGGTTGTTTTTTTTGTTTGTTTTTTTGTCTGTTTGTTTTTTCTTGATTACAGTGAATGTTGTCTGTGTCTTTCACCCTTCAAAATTTACACAAAAGCACAATAAAATTACTGAAAAATTAGTCCATGTGCAATATTCAAATTAATTTTGTGTTATACGGAAGAAGGAATATATGGGTTTGGAACACAATGAGGGTGTGTAAATTTTCACTTTTTGGTGAACATTTCAGTTTCCAGTTTTAGTGAGGGTTTTTTTTGTATTTTGTTTTTTGTGGTGTATGAGAAAGTGGTTAACCATTAAGTGAGATTAAGTTAAACATGCAATACATGTTTTTTTAGGTACCAGCTCACCGCAGGAATACTATGGGCAGCGTCATATAGCACTTCCTGTGGGTAATTATCATGTAGCTTACTCTGCGTTGTGACAACCTCATAATGATTTCAGACAGCTCTTAGTGGAACTCACACAGACTGATTGCCTGTTCCCTCTCCATCAGAGACCAGTCAGGAAAAGACCTGCCAAATAGCCAATCACAGTTGGCTTGAAAAGGACTTTGAACCAGGGTGTAATCTTTATCTTTGATTTGACACACAAATATAAAAAAAACACAACTATTTAGCATAAAAATTCATTTTGTGGAAGATATTTAAATTTAGATTTTAGAGGAAGATTGACATAGATGTATGTGTACGTCATTTTATCATCTATTTGAGGGGTTTGATAAGGATCACCCAAGGGCCCAGACAAGCGTTTATGAGATGAAAGAAATGTCAAAATATACAGTAGATGAGGGCTTTAAAGAATTTACTGTGCATTTGCAAAAACTGAGCTAAGTGTAAGTTAAATATTTAGTTGCATTCATGCCTATTCATCACTTGAAATGAGAAAAAATTAATCCTGTTGTGGTTTTGAAGAAGTTTAAAGTGGTAATTCATCACATTCTGCAAAATATAATATGAAAAACACAATGTGCTCCACACTGGGAGACACTGTATCTCTGAAGATGAAAGGTAATTTCAGTTTATACATATCCTGCCTTTTATTAAACATAATCTGATTACAAATGCATATTGCTCTAGTGCAATTGTACAGTTGTCTACAATTTGCATAATAACTAAATGCACATGGCTTGCTGATCAAAACTGTTTCTCAGTGAAATTGTCATACACTTTAAAACTTCTAAACATCCTTTCATTGTGTGAGCCATCACATGCAAATACAAATCTGTCAGACCTAGATGCATATTACATAAATATCTATGAAATGGAATTTTTGTTGTTGTTGTTTGTTGTTGTTGTTGTTTTTTGTTGTTGCATGGATGTCATTTTGTGGCAATTTTCTGTTCACTATATATGACATAACATGTAAGAAATGTGTAAAAATGGACATGCAAATGTGCATTTTCTGTTTACATTTAACATTGCTACATAAATACATTTACTGTATACATACAACATGTCTATGTCATTTTTCTGTGTACTACAGTATTGAACAGTACTGACATTAGATAGACAGACAGACAGGCAGGCAAGCAGGCAGGCAGGCAGGCAGGCAGACAGACAGACAGACAGACAGACAGACAGACAGACAGATGATAGATAGATAGACAGACAGACAGACAGACAGACAGACAGATAGATAGACAGACAGACAGACAGACAGACAGATAGATAGATAGATAGATAGATAGATAGATAGATAGATAGATAGATAGATAGATAGATAGATAGATAGATAGATAGATAGATATGGGGTTTCCCAATCTTTTTTTGTGTAAGGTACCGTCTGCCCCTTGAGTGTGGCTCAAGTAGGCTACCCCTTCATCAGCACAATATAAACCCTTAATTACCGATATTAGCAAATTGCTGATATGGTCTACCCATAAAAGTTTCAAATCTGATGGTATCTAAAAATAATAATAATAAAAATAAATTGTAAAAAAAATTATAGACAGACAGAGTTTTCTGTTTTGTCCTGTCATACTCAATAACTGAGAATGAATGTAGAGGAATTGAATGTGAAGTATAGCCCTTTTAAGATTTCAATATATTTTAAGTTCATGTCTTTGTTAATGCTATCAGCTGTATTATCCTCATAAATCCTGCATAAGCTCGCCATTATTTGACTGCAGACTGATCGAACTTCTCATCATCTGAGCTAACAATCGTTCAGTGACCCTCCATTGTTCATCGTCAAAATGAAAATATTTTTCTAGAACGTAATGGAGTTTCATGTTTTATGTATGAAAAAAATTACCTTCCATTTCTTTTTCTCAATATGTACTTATTAATCTTTGCAAATGGCACAGCTAGCTCATGAATGGACTTTTTTCTGAAAGTACAGGGTGACATACAGTATGGCCTCATTCCGGTAATTGTTCAACACCTGAATGCTAATTTTATATCTTTAATGCACAAAGAATCCTGGGAACTGAAAAAGAGACTTCCAGCAAGTCTGATATTTAAAAATAACAAGAAATTAAAATGTATCTTGTTTGCTTTCTTAATACTACTGGTCTAATTGTGCATTATTTTATGATTCATCAGTGCATGTTACTCTGTGGCAATTTTTTTTTTTATTGAATAATTTTTTATCAAAATGTGATAACTTTCTCTGCCTCTGAAACTACTTTTTTTTTCTGCTGATATAACGAAGGCCATGTGGACAGGGAAAATTATATTAACCCATAAAATCATAGCCTAAAACATTTCACCCTTCACAATCCAATACAATTCTGATAGCTAAAAACAAGTCCTACCTTCTATTTTTTGAAGTTGAATTCTGTTTTTACTTAGACATACTGTATGTGAAAGTTTATTGTGCTGCAAGTGTTTTAAGAGTCTATAAGTAACTTGGGGAACCTTCTGCTTAAATTAATGATGAGTTAAGGAATGGACTAATCAGGAACTATTGAAGAGTTAACATTACCATTACAACATGAGTCATGTTAATTCATGCTTTAATAATTTAACCTTAATTACATGTTAGTACATGTTTGACAGTTGCATTAATTAACATTAGGGAATAAACTAAATCAAACTGCCATTATAAGAAAGAATGTGAAGTACTTCAACTTTGAATTAAACAATTATATTTAATATTGTCATAATTAAAATGTTTTATACTTTTAGCTGTCTGTATTTACACCACAAATGTAATTGAATGATGCAGTATAATTCTGCCAAATTTTTTAAAAACACAAAAATAACAATGATCACTGTTAATTTGATCTCAACCCATTTTACATTATTCTTAATCCCTTTAATTTCATACACACCCTACCACTCAATTCACTTGTCATCCAGATCATATAATTTAGACTTTATGTTGCTGGATCAATATTTGTTTTATTTTATTTATATATATATTATTTTTTTTATTTTTTTATGTATTTTTTTATTTTATTTTTTTTCATTAGTACAAAAAAATCAAAATTATGTTAATGACTGGATCATCATCTTCATCATCAACATCGTTGTTAAAAACAGTAATTTGTTTTGTTGTTTTTTTCTGTGGAACTTTCTACATGTAAACATTCAATCATTTATTGTGTGAACTTCATCCATTTCAAGTATAGATAGTTTGCTACATTTCTGCACAGAACAACAGTATGTTGAGAATTTGTTTCTGATGGGGCATTTATAAGCGGCACTCTCTAGGTGTTGGCTGGCTATTTGCCACTCATGTGGTAATGCTGACATTATTCATCTAAATGTATTGGTTGTTCCCTTTACAAAAAGCTACACTAGCAGCACAGCATCTCGTATTGCTTTTTTCAGGGAACAAGGGTTACATACATAACCCGAGACGTTTTGTTACACTTAATTAAGGATTGAAGTCAGATTGTTCATAATATACATTTTGACGATGTTATGTGCAGTATTTTAATTTGTTATTTGAATTGAGTGTATTAAGTGCTAACATTAGCATTTTTAGCATTTCTGATTTGACATCAGGAGATATAGAGAGAGATGAAACACCTTATAAGCAGAGGTGGGTAAAGTAGCCCAAAAATCTACTCGAGTAAAAGTACAATTACTTATAAAAAATCAAGTAGAAGTAAAAGTGCTAACATAAATAATTACTTTAGTAAGAGAGTAAAAGTAATGAGTTGCTCACTTCTTGAGAACTCTTTTAAAAACTGTTTGTTTGATCATCCTGGCCAACCCGCACTGCAACTTTGGCTCAACCAATTGCATAAACTTAGCCAACCAATGGAACACAGTTTGAATTCCTTCCACTTTGTTCACTATTGTTTGTTTGGTGACACAGGTGATGAAGAAACTGCATACTTTTAAAGGAAGGTGAAAGAAAAGTGTGTTGCAATACTACTTCTAATGATGATTTTTAATGATGAGGATAACTATTTATACTTTTGGGATTTTTAAAAGTTGTTATTGTTCCTGTTTTCTTGACAACACAGTGTACAGCACATTATGGAAGCGTTTTTAAATCTTCAGAGAAGCTGTTTGAAGCATTGCTATAACAGTATGAGACAGACTCTGCTGCTACATAAAATAAGCTTTGCTGCAGAAATAGAGAGGATTGAAATTGCTGTGAAGATTATCACAAATTTACCATAAAAATAAAATTTTCAAACAATTTCAGCTCTAGGTATTGCAGCAGTGAACAATCTGAGAGTTCAGTGTTTCATCTACATATACTTTAAATCTCTGCCATTACTTCAATCTGTGTGTGCTATGATTCAGTAATATCAATTACTTGCAGGTAGGATCCATTCAAATATGACGCAGAATCACTCTGGCAGATCAAGACGCACCAATAATCTTGACTGACCTGCCGAGAGCTGTCGGTTGTGAAAGTTACTATGCATTGTGCTCAGATTTTCTCAGAGTTCAAAGCTACATTCACGTTTATGGGTTTATAGTAGTATTTTGAAACATTTTCTAAATATGAAAATAATATTATTGAATTTTAAACTTGCAAGTTTTATATTGATTTATTTTAGGAGTCTTTGTTTTGAATAGTTAAATACAGCTGGTATGTCTTGATAACTACTTGAGAATAATCTAAATGTAAGAGGTCAATATTGTAATGTACAAAATTTTAGTTGTAGTCAAAACTAAATTCTAGACATTTTTCGCATAATAGTATTTTTGTTTGTTTTAATATTAATGATAGTAATTAACATTGTGGAATGACATGTTAGACAATATTCCACGTTAGTGCGATTTCGTAAAGTTATTGTAATGTGTAGGTGCTGGAGAGAATGACCTAGAAGCACAGGTAACAGTTCCAAAAGTCAGTAATGCACCACCATGCAGAATAGAGAATAGATTGTTCATCAGTGGAGTGTGTGCGTTGTGGAAGTCAGGAGAAACTTGGCAGAATCCTCCATAGAAGCTAGGCAATGAGAGAGATATATATATGTGTGTGTGTGTGTGTGTGTGTGTGTGTGTGTGTGTGTGTGTGTGTGTGTGTGTGTGTATTTATATATATATAATTAATTTATTTATTGCAATTCTGTGCCCAGTCTGCATGAAATAAGCCTGTGCATAGCTGTATGTTTGATGCTTTTAACCATCCACGAGGTAAAATCAGAGGCCTTGTCCTTGCTGTCTGTGACTTGTTCATACTCATTTGATATAGGTCACTTCAATGACAAGCTCAATTGACTTTTTGAACTCTCCATCTCTATCATACATTTGCATAACTTGTTTTTTTTATTTTTTTGGACCAATCAAAGGTAATCTTGCCTATGCAAAATGTCCAATGACTTTGTTTCCATCTGTCAGCAGAGAATGTTTAAAGGCAAAAGAATTACAAGTGTACAAAGTCATACTTTCATCTTCAGTGTAATTATCTTTATCTTGAAGGTATTACCCCAAAGGAGCACTGAGTTTGTGTTGAAGATAAAGGACTTGATGTTATCATCTATCAAAACACAATTAAAACATGTGCTACATAAATGATGACACTGAAGATAGCCTTCTTCCTTTTCCTGGCTGTGTCTGAAAGCTGAAAAAAGCAGTATACTCAGGTAGTATTCAGGGGCACCTCCAAATCCAATGATTTTGTAACATCCTATCAACTAAGACGCCTTCATGTCTCAGTTTTTGAAGGCAGCATAGATTTATCCTTTGCTGTCTATGATATCTTGTAATCCTATCTGTGTGGTTCGGAAGTTGATGGAGAAAAATAAATCGCTGCTGATGGGATGGTTAAAAGCATTAAATTAATATATAAATGTACTCTCTTTTTTCATCTTATGATTCAATTTTTAAAGATAAATAAGCTTTGCAGTCATTCAATATTTGCTTGGTAATGTCTGAAGATAAAGCAGTACGTCAAATTAGTTGGATGTTTGAATATGTAGGAATCAGTGCTGGATAGTAATGGATTACATGTAATCTGAATTGTGTAGTCAGATTACAAAAAATCAAGTACTTGTAATTAGATTATATAACATAATAAAATATGCATACTCATATTATAGTTACTTTGCATGATTACATTTATGACATGTTACATTACAGATCAGTCAATGGCAATAATAGAGCGTAATTTACCGATTTTGTTCCTACATTTCAAAAAAGCAGCCTTGGCCAAAACAAAACTACATGTAACAGGCATTGTCAAGCAGCACTACATTCTTTGAAGACAGTGCAGTCAACATGCAAACAGAAGTTGACTTTCAAAGAGAGATGAAGGAAAAAATATCTGAGCAATGCAATTTTTCCTGTCCATTGAAAAAGACCCCAAGAAGCATTTGGAGTTTCTCTATATACATTCTTTAAACTTGTATGATACATTAAATTACAATACAAATATTATAAACTATAAAATATTCCAGCATGTCGTTTGTAGTATATCTGAGATTGTATACTACACACATACATACCTAAAGAACGTACTTCATCAATGGTTGAGAAGCAGATTTTTCATCAAATTCAGTATATGCATACTTATTTTTATCCTACCAAATAGTTTCCAAAGGTCACTTTAGCTAAAAACAAATGTCAGAACATCATGTTATAAGTTATTTAAAACCTTTGTAATTGTTCAGAGAGAAAGAAATTGTCGCACGTTGGTTTCTCAGAGAAGAAATTACAGAGATATTGTTACATAATAAATGAAGATATGTTCTGTAACTCCAATGAACAGATTATGTTTATGCTTCATTCCAGACAGGATCTATCAATGTACTATATATATAAGACAGCAGGAAACTCAGTGGATACATGTGCTTTTCCTACCAGCCTGTCTCAAGAAATCGGCCTTATCAGTTTTGCTCAAGATGTTATACAGCAGAATAATTTTACAGCTGGCTGAGAAAGCCTTGGCGACCCTGAATCGTGTGCTGTGCAGGCAAAATTGAACCTTGCTGTCCCTTATCAAATTAGAGCTCCCTTTTGTTTACCAGCAGTTGACAGAAAGCCATATTTGTGACGGGCCTTTTTCTCTGGGTGAGGCCAAGTGGCAGCAGTCACTGTTGGATAATTTATGATTTATGTATATGTAGCCAAAAACAGAGCTATTTGTACAAAGCGGACATGAAACCACTCCCTAGAGGCCATGAGCATGTTTTTCAATGCTATATTAAAGGTATTAGCTTTATGTGGATGTTATGACACAGAGTTCCTGTTTAAATATATAGCTAACTACAATGCTGATGATTTTTCAGCTGACTGACAGATCTCTAGATCCATTTGCAATTGTAATAATATAATGATGAAAAGCTTAAAGCAGAAATATATTGATTAAACCTGCTAGTAACCTTCTGTAATATCTATTCTACATAAACATACAATTATTTAGAAAACAATTGCAAGCTGTAATTTATAGCCCTACACATGATTCTATTTGTACATTCTGTGTAATGAACATTTCTACGTTTCCCTACTTAATTTCAGCAAACAACCACAAAGGATAAGACATAGTGTAGTAACTAAATATTTATGATGATCCTTTGATACATTTAATTTTCAACTTTTTTAGTAGGACTTTAGCACTTCAGTATTTGTATTTGTGTGAGAATAATGTACAAAGCCGAAGAGATCAAATGCATAATACAGTCAAACAGAGAAAATAGATAAATAAGTAATCTAACTAACTAACTAACTAACTAACTAACTAACTAAATAAATAAATAAATAAATAAATAACTAAATCAACAACACACACAGTGCATTATATTCAGACCCCTACATTGTTTTCACATTCACAATGTCACACAAAGGTTGCAGCCTTTTGATAAATTGCTTTAAATTATTTTATTTTTTTTCACATCAATTTACACTCCATACCCCATAATGACAAAGCAAAAAAAAAAAAACAGATATTTGCTCAGGACTTCAGACTGAGCTGAAGGTTCACCTTCCAACAGGACAATGGCCCTAAGCACACAGCCAAGACAACGCAAAAGTGGTCTAAAGACAACTCTGTGAATGTCCTTGAGTGGCCCAGCCAGAGCCCAGAGTTGAATCCAATCAAACATCTCTTTAGAGACCTGAAAATGGTTGTCCACCTATTGTGCTTTGCCATTATTCGGTATGGAGTGTATAGAGAAACTGATGTTTCTCAGTGAAATTGTCATACTCTTTACAATTTCTAAACATCTTTTCATTGTGTGAGCCATCACATGCAAAGAAAAATCTGTCAGACCTACTTGAATATTACATAAATATCTATGAAATGGAATGTTTTTTATTGTTTTTTTTGTTTGTTTGTTTGTTTGGTTTTTTTTTTTGCATGGATGTCATTTTGTTTTTTTGTTCACTATATATGGCATAACATGTAATAAATGTGCAAATGTGCATTTTCTGTTTACATTTAACATTACTACATAAAATACATTTACTGTATACATACAACATGTCCATGTCATTTTTCTGTGTACTACCATATTGAACAGTACTGACATTAGATAGATAGATAGATAGATAGATAGATAGATAGATAGATAGATAGATAGATAGATAGATAGATAGATAGATAGATAGATAGATAGATAGATAGATAGATAGATAGATAGATAGATAGATAGATAGATAGATAGATAGAATACAATTGACTATTTTCCTTTTATGAATAACGTAATTGGAAATAGTGGAGATGTTCAGTCCACCTCTGGATGTCGCTGTTATAAACTTCACAGTTGTTTCTGGAGCTCGAGCGCTTGTCTTGAGGCACTCGTTGGTTGTCCACAAAGCTGTACTGGACACATGCTACTCGGATACCCGTTTAGATACGTGAGTACACCCAACGCACACTTACTGTGGCTCAGATCCTAGTGAGCTGGCTATCTATTCAGCATTTTTTTAGCATCTTATTCGCTAGATTGGAACGTTCGATCGCGCATATGATGTCCAAAAATGCTGCCTTGGTAGCTAGCTCTGTAGGTTTTTCAGCACAGCCAGTCACACATAATGAACAAGTATATGGTGTAAACATGTTTGTCTTTTGTGTTCGATAGTGCCATTAATTTGCCCCTCATTAGGATGCTTATACTGTATATTCTCTGCCATTTAGCTTGGTTTAACTTAACACTGTTTACTCTGTGTGCTGTCATTTTCAGTCATCGGTGTGATACACTGTTTAAATCGAGACCTGCAGCCTCAATATGTTAGAGCCTTGCTGCAGATAATATTGATGTTTGACTTTCATTTAAAATGCATTATCTTCCTTAAGAAGCACTTGCTGTGGGATTAACTTTTGCACACAATGAGGATGTTAGTAAAAGTTTGTGAATTGTAATTTGGGCTCTCAACCTGAGAATGAACCCTGGCTCTTTAAAGGAAAACATGAGCTGATGTCAAACTGTGAAATTCCTCTAAGGCAGAGCCTTTATATTTTTAGTCAATAGGACTAATTACAAAAACACCCAGAGGGAAAGAGCAACACAACAAGGGTCAAATTAATAAAAGAAACAATGCAGGAAAGAAAGAACTTCTACTTCAGCCATTGACAAGCCTGAAAGCTGCTCTTAAAGTTCTGTAGTCTACCCCACTCCAACACCAAACATTTTAAATAGACGCTTACCTTTAGAATCGTCTTTTTATGCATAAAAAAAATAAAATAAAAATAGTGGTCACCCTGTTTAGAAAAATTCACATCTGAAAAAAAGATTTGTCCATATGCCTGCAGTGCATGAATTGTTTCCAACGACCATGCACTTTAGGCATTTGTTGTGGCTCTTTAATCACTCGTAAAGGGATTGTTCATCCCATAATTAAAATTCTCTTATCATTTACTCACCCTCATGCCATCCCAGATGTGTATGACTTTGTTCTGCAGAACACAAAGATTGGTAGAAGAAAATCTTAGCTCTGTAAGTCAATTCAATGCAAGTGAATGGTGATCATGGCAATTTTCTGTTCACTATACATGACATAACATGTAAGAAATGTGTAAAAATGGACATGCAAATGTGCATTTTCTGTTTACATTTAACATTGCCACATAAATACATTTACTGTACTGTACATTACTTCATGCAATTGAAGCTGCCAATGCCGAGTTTACACTACACGATTTTAAGCCCGATTTTCGATCGCCGACAAAAGCCTGAAATCGTAGGCAAATAAGAGCTTGCATCCATGAGGGACGATCGCAATGTATGAATTATCAAAGACGTGATTTGAGAGAAGCGCCAACGCTTCGCCGATGTCAGCGAGATATCTAGAATGTTAAATATCTGGAGCTGTCTGTGTTTCCAAATCGCGCAGTGGGAAATATGTTTTGACTGAATACAACAGCAGCGTTGACCTACAGCCAATGAGAGAGCAAGAAAAGGGGCATGGGAAGTTTCAGTGGGAGGAGTCCTGATGTACCTGCAACAGAACATCAACTAGCATGGCTGCCTTATCAATAAAGTCTCATTGGACCGAAGAAATGGAGGAAAAATTAGTGTAACATTGGCAGGAGCACCAGCGCCTATTTGACATTTCCTCTGAACTGTACCACAACCGAGTGGAGAAAGAGAAGAATTGGAGAGAATTTCTCTTGGACAGCAAATGGGTATATTTTTCAGTAGGAGGTATTTTTTCATATTGTAACCAGTAAAATATATTCTGCCTTTAGGCGATTAAAAACATACACATCATATTCTGAAATGCATAGCATATGAACATGCATTTGATTTCGTATCGCATATCACTTCTCGTGTGTACTTTGTTGTGAAACGTTATTGGGAGTCCAGGCAGAGTCGTCGGGGATTCGTCAATAGTGAAATGTTTTGTAATGTCTTCACTCCTATCGCCGATTCCTCATGTAATTTTAAAACGCTCCGACTTCCATGACATGACAGACAGTTGTGTAATATGAACGTTTCCACGATCCGACGTCTTTTAAAGTCGTGTAGTGTGTAGGAGGCATAAAAGGAGATAAAGTCAGCATATAAAGTAATCCATAAGACTCCAGTGGTTAGTCAATGATTTCTGATGTGATCCAGAGCAAAATGTAACTCCTTATTCACTGTACATCTTGCCATTGCTTACACTTTCCTAGTGCTTGACGCTTGCTCGAGCGCTAAATGGCGCTATAGGAAGTCCAACCGAGCTTGAAATCATGATCGCTGAGGAGACTGCTGTCAAGATTTATAGTGAAAAATTTGTTTTATTTTGGTCCATTCTCACACAAAACCGACTGGATCACTAGAAATGACATTGGTTAAACCATTGGAGTATGATGAATTATGTTTATGCTGACTTCATATGCGTTTTGGAGATTTCTAAGTTCTGGCCACCATTCACTTGCCTTGAAACATACAGAGCTGAGAAATTCTTCTAAAAAATCTTAATTTGTGTTCAGCAGCAGAAAGAAAGTCATACACACCTGGGATGGCATGAGGGTGAGTAATGAGAGAATTTTCATTTTTGGGTGAACTATCCCTTTAAGATTTACCCAAGTTTAAAGCTGAATGTATCAAGCAATTCATTATAGCTATTAAATAATCTAAATAATGTATTTCATACAATAAATACAACTTTGTACACAATTGCACATTCCTAAACACAACATGCACACACATCTTCAAGGGTTCGTAAATGTAATATCTAAAGTGGAAAATTTGGTTTGTTTGTAAGAATTTGATTTGTGTTGCAATGGCTAGAATGTGCATGTTTCTTTGGTCAGATCAACACAAGATTAGGACAGCTGTGTGATGCAGCATTTAGACTAGCACTACTGATGTTTGACAAATTTGTGGCATCCTCATGTGTTAGATATGGATTTGTTTCCATGACCATGCCAAACTTCATTTTGTCAGTGTTAACACCTCCTAAGAGATTAAGGTCCATGTCATTGAGGAACAGTTCCTTCTTTCATATTGAGGAGGTGCGATCACTTTTTGACAGCACTCATCAATAGTGTTGCGGGTGGCAGGTTGGATTAACATCTTTTAGTTGCTGTGTTGATCCAAATGACAGGGTGTTAGAGATACACCTCAGTACTGGCATTGATCTTTTACTCTCAGCCGGATTGATCCAAGTAATGGCATTTATATATTTATCTTGCACACAGCTCAGAGAGATGTCCTCTCAACTTAACCGATGCTGTCACAAATAGCCAGGGTGAGATATGTGCATTAGAGTGAGATGCGACAATCAATTAAATGTTTTTGCTGTTTAAAGAAGCTTGAAACCTCTCCGTTTATCATTTGACAATTTTGGAAACTTTTAAAAAAAATTATTAAAATAGACTGACATCAAGTATTATTGTATGACTCTCTGCAATACTTCATTTTGATTGGCCAATGGCTGCATTATGCAGTCAAATATTTTGTATAATACACCATTGTCCGAGGCAACTAATTTTCCACATAGCTGTGCTAGTCTCTCATATTACTTTGTCATCACTTTTTTTTTTTTTTACTCAAATCAATATTTATGTATCCATATATATATATCGTATCCAGTTAATGATTTCTTTTTATAAGCAGATGTGTAATATGAAGTCAGGGTATTTTCTGATAATGTCCATCTGACTGGACATTATCTCTTACATATGTTCTCACATACTCTAGTTTCTGTTTTTGCAAACCGTGGCACATTTGCAAGGCACAGAGCATAAAATGCATTAATGATTAAACAGAATGCTCACATTTCTGCATACTCATGCCATGAGCTATAAAGCTCAATGGTATTTTACAAATTATTTGATGCCATCATCTCAAATGTTAGTTGTAAAGGCAACTGGCAAATTTACCTAAACTTAAACCTGGATGCACACTAGGAAAAAGTGATATGAAAAAACATCCTGATATCTTAGTTTTTCATTTTTTTCACACACAGGCCAGAGAGGTCAAAACACTAGGTGTGTGCAAGTATTTTTCTGTTGGCATTAAATGAACAGATCAATTGCTATGCAACATATTGGGCATCCTAATCTTGAGTTTAAGCTCCCGGATCAGTTTATTAGACCCTTTTAACCTTAACCGCTTTGTGAGGAGCTGATAAACAGATCCCAGATCAACTTAAAATACACATGCTATATCTTAGAGGCCTTGTGGTAAACTACTAGTAACATATTACAGGAGCAGGGTATGGGCAGGTCAGATACTAAGTTGTTAGTAGACAATGCTGGGAAGAGAGTTTATGTAGACTAGAAAGTGAATGAAAGGTGAGTGTTTTTTTTATGGTTTCTATGTTTACCTAATAAAATTATGTCTTTCAAACATTTTATAATGGTCTGTTGTAATTCACTTTTCAGTTCTATTGTTTTTACCTGTCACAACAGAAATCCATTGTTTTGCATGAAATCTAATTTGTCAGATCTTCACTGTATAGAAGTTTTGTGTTTCTGTATTTTAATATTTGAAAGGTTAATTTTCTTTTACTGTCGTTTCTTGCTTAGTTGATGAATCCATCTTATTACAACCACAGACATGGATGAAGATTTTGCTCCATTAGACTGCCTCTTGCCTTCAGGTATTTACTCATTTAAAACTCATTTTAAATTTTGAATATATTTAGTATGGTGTTTCTTCTCCATGCATGCATGCTTTTACTTGTGGTTCCAAAGAACATAAAATACATGTATCACAGATGGTCCACATTGGTAGGCTTTTAATATGGGGTGTGACATTTGTACATAGATTATTTTTATGTGTTATGTATTTATTTATTATAATCTGTTACGTCGACACATCCTAGCTGAATTTGAATTAAAATCTTGGTTTTATTTCAGTAGTTTTAATCCATGGCTATTCGGTTTTTAATCCACAGGCATTATTCAGCCTGCAGAAATGTATTCACGTGTGGCAATGATGTTTACATTTAAAAAAGAGCTTCAAAGAGATGAAATGGTTATTTTAATTAAATGTTTTTTTATTTCTGCTTTTCTAAGCATGTCTACAGGTAAAGACTACACCAGCATTATCAGAATAGATACATAAAGATTATGACAAATGTCTATTTAGAATCTTTTATCTAATCTTTAAACATGTGGGTGGATATTTGCATTCATTATTAGTCCTGTAGATTTGATTAGGTTTCATTTTATTGTCATAGAGCAGAGTACAAGTATAGAGCAAATGCATTATTACATGTATCAATAGTATGCACATGCAGTATATTATTAGTTCTGTTACTACAGTAGATGAATTTTTATGATGTGGATTGTGTTATTTCATAGGCTTACATTTATTGTAAACTTTTTAATTCATTTAGAGTTAAACGGATAAAATAAGATGCAGTATATCTTTTTCACCGACACTGTTTGACTGACTGCAACATTGCATCAGTCAAAATAATTCTTAAAAAAGAATTATTAACACTGCCTCCCTGGAACTTTTTACTTCAAAGGTCAAGCAAGACAGGCTGTGGCTTGTTTTTTAAAGGATGTAGTAATTTGGCATGAGCTAATGAGCCTTGTCAAGTTGCCTTACTGCAAAGATGGATAACAGATTGATAACAACAAAAAATTGGGGTAAAACCTCTGGTTTTTGAGAATTTGAGAGCAATCCGCAGCAAAATGAAAGTAATGCGCCATAGAAACATTACAAAATGGCAAGTAACCAAGCTCTAACGATTGGCCATGAACTGCAACCACGTTTCCAATGTGTCTGAGACTGCTTGTGCTCATTGCAGTAATGAAAGAATTCTCAACAACTAACATATCTAGTTTTGTGATATCATTATCTTCCCTGCAAAATTTCAGCAGCAAGGTGTTGAAAAGGGTTTAGTTCTTTGCTCCAAGGGTGTTTCAAATTGCTTTTGCAGCTTTTGATTTATAAGACCATCCAGTAAATGAATGATACCGTTCCTTCAAAGAGCCTGGCATCATTAAACACTTTTTCCCTCTTATGAAGAGCTGGTGTTACAGTTGATCTTGCTGTGCTTACGTTTTAGGCTGTTTTACCTTCAACATTCTCAAGGGGTTCAAAAACAAAAATACTATGGCATATATGAACTCATGTGGCCTTAAACTTCTCCAAGATTTTTTTATATACCTACAGTAAAATGAAAACCAAAGACATGGCCTAGAATATTTGGCCTAGTTTAAAAATATGCCATTCTCAATTCATGTCTCAGTGTGTGCTTATAATTTTTTGATTCATACATAATCAATAAATGTATGTTTAATGGAGCGCTGTTTAGAATAAGAAATTCCATTTCATGTCCCATTCATTCCAATTTGTGAAATAATCAAACCAAGCTTGTTCGTGTCTTGAATTGCAAATTTGTTGTGTCCTAATGAACAGCAAGCTCTCAACTAATTTAGTATATGGTAATTTCTGTGTATTTCAATTGATAATTCCCAAGTCATGATCGAGAAAAAAATTCAAATGTGGAAAGTGTCCTTGCTGCTTTACTTACTGTACGGAGAGAGCAGCCATAAAGTATAACCATCCGGAAACTGCCTTAACACATCAAAACATGCTCTGTCAAAAATTGAATTAGGATTCAATAGTTCTGTGTCTAAACTGCAAAAACAGATGTTGTACAACTGGTGCAAAATACAAATGTTGTTTGTTATTTGTTTTGCCTGGAGTCATCTACCTTTTCCAAAGCAAAGGGTGATATTCACACCTCACGACCTCGATATTTTCCCCAGTCTGTTCCACAAGATGTGTTGTGTTCACTGTTCGGTTTATTCTGAGAGAGTTTTGGCACATACACTCCTTAGTCCACGCATCCCATTTACTTATCCTGTGATTTGGTTAATTCACAACTAGAAAAATTTTTAACATTGCACACTTATAAACAATGTTTTAATGCTGCTTTGGGCAGTCTGCCAACATTTACGGCATGGAGAGACTTTGGGGATGTTTTTGATTAAACATCATTCTGAAAGGTTGATTAGTTTTGTGTTCAATTTGTTTGCAACTTGGCTCTAAAATGTATAGCAATTAAATGTGTGAATCCTTGTAGGGACTGATTTTGTAGGGAGGGCCGGGATGCCGTAGAGAATATTTTTTTGAAAGATTAAAAACAAAGTTATAGAGCAACCAAATTCTGTTTGAATATGGATTTCAGGTGAGACTGGCTATGTGTCCTGGTCTCATTCCCACATCCTCTTCCTATATTTTCCTCCCTCTACACTGAAAGTAACGGCTAGTAAGATTTACTTAAATAAAAATTAAGTACAATTTTTACAAAGTAAATCTTAATAGTATAAAACTAAGTAAAATCTACTTAACCTTAATCCTCATTAAAATAGTTTAACATGAATTGTATATTTGCAATATATGTAGGAAATCATGACCACTCACATAAAAATGAAGACTCCAGTCATATCAGTAACCTAATAAAAGCTGTTTTATTCTACATGGAGAGGGTCCACAAATGGGGGCTGCCATGTTATGATGTTCACGTGACCAGCTGAATACTACTCACTTAATCTCAGTTACCATCCTGTTATTTGACACTTTTACTCATTGATTAAAGTATTCATGGCTGACGGTGAATACTACCTTTCTACAATGACATCTGAAACTGAAAACTATTGATTTTAAATGATGCTGCATCCAAGCCGCTAGGTGTCAGTGTAAATCCAAGCCACATAACAAAAGCTACTGAGTGCACCCTTTAGTAAAATGTATTTATTTTATCAATGAAATGTATTCAAATTAGCAAATACATATAAAAAGTTTTTCTACTTGAGAATGAATACATCATAATCATAAATAATATTACTTATAAGCTAGGGCATTAATTTGTACATGTTTGAATGTAGAATTCACGTTATATTTTCAAGTTCACATTTTAACTTATTCAATGTAGAAAGCACTTAATCTTTTCTGCTATATTTACTACACCACAAAATATATTTTTCAGTGTAATGTTGCTGTTGAGAAAAGGGGGAAAACCCTTTAATATTTTATTTATATTTAAATATAATAATTTTATAGGATGAATCTAAAAAAAAAAATGTCTGTACAGTATGTGTTGCTAAATGTAAATGAAGCCAATTTAGAACCACTAACATTTGCTGCATCTTGATGTTAATTTCTTAACAATTAAGCAAACCTCCTTCACACAGTTTGCATTAATACAATGCAGAAAAAATCACTCTGATTACTCTAATGTAAACAAATGTGGTAAATTATTTAAATTGCAAATAATTACATTGTAGATACATTTTTATAAATAAAAAAAAACAGTATTACAGTAATTATAATCCAATCATTGAACAAACCATCTACACATTATATTAAATTACAAGAATCTGGTGGGGAAATGTGCTTCATGTACATGAAAAATAAATATCAGAATGTTTAAAAAATAATAAATGGTCCAAAAATAGACTTCTTTTTTGTTCTTGCTAAATATAAGTGTTCCTTTTTGTGAGTGTGGGTGAAATATGCATGTGAAATAGGTGAAATATACCTGCACATATTTTCTTTAGATTCACCTTATTATGTAAGTGAATTATTGCAGTGTCATCATTGCAATACCAAGCTATGTTTTTTTACATTTAAATAGTTGAGTAAAAAATTTAATGAGTAAATGTAATATTACACAGTTTTCTTTGTATTACCACACATATTGCATATCTAGCAACTGAGGAAATAACTGCAGAGTATTTGTGTTTGGGTAATTATCAAAACCATTAACCTCTATTATCACAGTTATTACTCTTGCTGTTTTCATTACTTGCTACTATTTAGACCTGTGTCTCACCAGATGAAACCCAATATAAAAAAAATTAAGAAATTCTCGGTTGCACACTGTAAATGAACAGAGTTTAATCTTAGACCTCACCATATGCACAGAGTGCTTTTGAAATATAGCTTCCCATTAATGTACAATTTCACTGTATTTTTTTTTAACAGGAAAACAGACGATTTGCTTGGTTATCCTTAATCAGCCGTTGGATGAACAGTACTTGTATGCAGTTTGGAATAAAGGTATTGATTTTGTGATGAATATCAGACATTAGCCTTTGATTTGATGCTTGTCTTTGCTTGACTGGCTTGACTGGCTTGCTTGTCCAGCTTTCACTGGTGACAAAACCTGACATAACATTGTTTGGAAAGGTCAGCCAGGCCTAATTGGTGATATATAGGGGTACTATAATCCATAATGCATTAGTCATCTGTTTCGATTTGATTTCAGGACCCTTTGTTGATTGCACCCAACATACATTTTCTATTGCAGTCTGAACTTTAACTTGGATCATGACTACAGTTGAGACTAAATCGTGTTCCTTTACTTACAATAGTATTCACGTGTCAGATAATTTGAGAAGGATCAACCTTTCAGCACTGTGAAATAAGTCAAGAAAATGCCTTTTGTGTTTGTTCTGTAGAACAAGCCGGTTTTAATGAAGACTCTCTTGTCTTCCCTTCAGATGGTTCAATGATGCTTGAATCAACCTTTGTTTTCAGGGGAGGGGAACATTTATAATGTGGGCAGGATTTTGTCAGCTATATTGTATGAGCTGTTGTTTGTTTCAAAAGTTTATCTCATTTTAAAACTGCAAAACTTGATCTTGTAATTCCTCTCCCCTTGCATCAAAGTTGCTGTGCATTTTTCATGCGGCTTTGCTCTGGAGGAAAAGCAGGTGGAACTCAAATGTGTTGCTGTGAGCAGAGCAAACACATCCAGATGGTTTACCTTGAGGGACCAGAGCAGGGTGCTCCACCCCTCGTCTGGTGAGCCTCAGAAGTTAAGGCCTGTGGGGCCATGGCACCATTGCCTGTTCCCTTGAACTGAATGAATAAGGGCAGCTCATTTTTTTTGGACTGATTTCAAAACTACCGTTAACTTTTCTTAGGTCAGAGTTGAATCAGTGGCAGATTTTGGCATGTTCGACATGGGCAGTCGCCCAATGTGGCACAACTTTGGGGGCGTGTTGAAGCGGGTTTCGCACAGGGAGCCAAACAAGCTAGAACCTCTACTGAGTAGAATTGTACAGTAGATAGATGTCATAGACCTTAGTAAGAGAAGGTGCCAGATTTAATTCGACATTAACAAAAACAAGGCTGTGGAGGATGGAAATACAAACATGTTAGTATAGTTTTTTTCAACCAAATTCGGACTAATGTGCTGAATTTCTAGATAAGCTCCGCCATGCGCTGAATACTCAGAACATTTCCTGTGCTGACACATACCCCTTGATCTCCAGCTAGCGAGAGATTGCATTTAAAAATAAGTGAAAAAATTCGTTTTTTTGTCTTAATACTGTTTCGTTATGGTTCACTTTGTGGTCATGGAAACCTGGAAATATCATGGGAATTTTAAAATAATATTTTCCAAGCCTGGAAAAATCATGGAAAATCTTAGTCCGAGAGCATTCTATAGTGAATATGCAGTTTTCTAGTTCTGCTCTGCTCAAAAATATTTAATTGCATAGACATTGCTGTTGTGTGTAGAGTGAAACTCGCTCTAGTTTAGTGATGTGAATTTATTCTTTTGAGTTGGTTCTTATCAATGAATCAGTCAAACCAGTTCACAAATTTATCTGAATGATTAATTAGCTGAACAATCTGAATCAAATGATTTTTAGAAATCCTTATCTGATAGTCACAAATGACTGGATTGGTCATGAAAAAATAATGGAAATTCTAACCCGATTTCATAAAAAGTTTGTTTGAATTCGTATGAAATCTAGATTTGCAAAAGCCAGAATGTGTAATGTGCAAGTAAGTGAAAGTTCTGCATGTCAGAAATGATTATTCATTTTGTGCCTTAGCCCAAGCCCCATATCTAAACCAAATCATAAAGTAGAGTCTATAAGGTTGATCTGAAGTGTAAATGGCATGTTTGTATGGCGGAGGAGACGTGGGAGAGGCACCTGATTGGCTGTTGCAAAAGTCGTACAAATTCATACGATACAAGTAAGATCTATTGGATAAGTAAAGCCAAGTTTCTCACAGAAAATGGATGTGAAACAAATGGAAAACAATACAAAACACCAGAAAATACAAGTCACAATATGGTAGTCTTAGTCCAGCTATATCTTAGTCACCTCAGATAAGCTGCTCCTCTCCACCATCCTGTAATACTGGTATTCATTAAAGGTAGTGCTTCTAACTTCCTGCTTTAATAAAAGCTTGGATCCATCTTACCCTCTCAACTCTACTCAGGATGAAGAAACCAACTTGAAAGGAGAATTAACCTTGCATTTTCCTCTTTAACCGCTCTGCTCTCTTTGATTTACAGAGGCCAAAGGCTTCACTTCACTTCCACTGCCAAAAGACCTTAAATCAGTGGCAGCAAAGTCTGCCTCATCAATATTTGTCCTTCATGAAACACCAACCAAGTAGCAAAAGTTCATGACAGGGAGAGGAAGCACCAAAGGTGGATTATGAATTGTTTATTTACAAGGTTATCTGTACCACACCAGGGTTTTTGCGAAAGAGCATTCGCAAATGATTTACCAGCAAATGATTTATCTCTACCCATTGTAATGCTGCCTCAACGAAAAGTGAAAATGTCTTGTTGTTTGCTATATCACCTCAACAGTTAAAGGAATAGCTCACTCCAAAAAAGTTAATTCTGTCATAATTTACTCATCCTCATGTCATTCCATACCCGTATTTCTTTCTTCTGTGAAGCACACAAGGAGCAATTAGGATAGTGGCTAATTTTAAAGCTTAAAAAAGGGTGTAAAATGTAGTCTATGCAACTTGTGCATCATATTCATAAGTCTTCTGAAGGCATACAATAGGTTTGGTGAGACACTAGTTGAAATGTACGTTATTTTACCATGAAAATCTTTACTTCCACTATGGCTCTTTGCATGTTCATGAGTGCATTATAGAAGAACTTGTGTTGTTTCAACTGTCAACATGAGCCATTGTGACGTGCTTCTCTCTTGCACTCATAAATGCGCAAAGGCATCCACAGTCCTCATTCTTTCTCTTTTATCACATGAAATTCAGACTGCTAACTCGCAACTCAGCTAAAAAATGTCTTATTACCTTTGCATAGCTGTAGATTCAGCAGCAGCACTAGAAAAACTGAGATTAGGAAGTAGATGATTGATACTGACATACAAAGTTTAATTTTGGGATGTGATATGACACTATGTGTTGATTTAAAGTGGTGTCTTTGTTTAGCACTAGTTTAAAAATGTTTTGATGCAGGGCTTATAGTTCAGTGTTTACCCATCTAAATAGTCTAGCATCTGAAAAAGCCCAAATCTTTAGCACGTTAATGAGGGAAGGCAAATGTTTCTCATGGAAGATCACATAAACTGCAACTGTGATTTAACCAACAGGTTATATATTTACAGCACGGTTAGAAAAGAAATCTTAAGTACCATCTATTTTCAAGGTCCACAGCCATAGATGTAATTTTATCCCTCTGCGTGTGGTTAAGTCTTCATACTGAATCTTCATATTAATATATTTGCCTGGTGTCCAAATAATGAGTCATTTGCATTCAGCCCAGCGCTTTCAAATCTTGTTCCTGGCTAGTGTTCACTGTTACACTGAATTACGCCCTGTTTTCTGGTTAAAGATGTAGCACACTGTTACTTTGATAGGATCTTTACAGGAGAGAGATTTATTCAGCTCTCAAGACTGCATTGAAAGCTCCAGGATAATGGCACTATGAACAAATGATGATTTCTTTGCCAGACCAATTTAGCTGTCTGGGAACTAATGAATGACTGGCATGGGCAAACCATCATGATGTTTTATTTCAGAACTGAAGAGCAGATGTTTTTGCAATGTCTTAGTAAGTGTATTTTATCAAGGTCATTAAAGAGAGAGAGAAACTCATGAACCTTGCACCATTATAAAGTTCTGATGAAAGGTGTTCAACAGACTCACCCTATTGATTTCATTAGACACTCAGTAGCTGTAGTACATCATTAATTGACTGTAGAACTGCCTTTAGACTGCACTTAAATACTAATAACAAAAAATGCAGAGGGTGACTTTCAGTTAAGGCTTGCCAGAGATGTTTACAAGTCTCTGACATAGTCCAAGTCGAATCTAAAGGGTTTTGTCACGTGTCTAAGTCAGGTTTCAAGTCTTTCAAGGCCAAGTCTAAGTAAAGTCTCAAGTCAAAAGTCTCTTTTGCTAACAATTATATGCTATGTATGCACTATTTGCAGAATGTTAGTTGTATAAACACTTTTGCAGGACAATTCATTTAATATATATTTTTTAAATATATTATTGCAAGATATTTCCTAAAAAGTGAGCAAATGATATTTTCATAGAAAGAAGCATCATAAAGTTCACAAAGAGCTCCTTGTATATAAAGAGTGTTGCTATATTCCGATAAAGTATTTTTCATGTAGACATAATCAAACAAGTCAATTCACTAACCAATCATTTGTGACTTTCTAATCTCAAGTCTATACATTTCCATGTCTATCTTTGACCATATTCAGGTCCCTTAGATTATGATCTGCCTTGTGACAGATGAGTTTTGCTGAACTATGAGTGCAAAATTTCAACATAATCACACTGGAACTCGACATGTTGCTTCCTAATGTTCCAGTACCCTGACATCAGCCTCATCATGCCAAGTTACTGACAAGTGCCATTGCCATTCGGGCATTTTTGCATTGGATCGAGTGTGTTTACAATCTCCTGTGATCGACTGACAGTAGCGTGGGAGACCCAGGTTCTCGTCTGGCGTTGTAAGCAGAAAGTGACCACATTGCCTAAAAAAACATGACAAACCCAAATTTGGGGTTGCATTTTCCCTCTGGAAGATTAAATTTTTACTCCACTGACAGTTAAGTTTATGGTTAATAAAATCCAGGGTGTGCTGAGTGACACCAGCCAGGTCTCCTAAGCAACCAAATTTGCCCTGTTACTATGGAGGGAAGAGTCACATGGGATAACCTCCTCATGGTCATGATTAGGGGTTCTCGCTCTCAATGGGGTATGTGGTAAGTTGTATATTGGAGAGTAGCATCAGCCTCCCTTGCTGTGAGTCTCCGCAGTGTCATGCAAAGGGAGCCACATGATTGGATGCATGGATTGACTGTCTCGGAAGCGGAAGCAACTTAAAAATGAACACTACTAAGTAGTGGGAATTGGGCATTCCAAATTGGGAGAAAAGGGGGTAAATTAATAAAATTATAAAAACAATAAATTAAGAGTCAACCTACTGTCTCCGAATTCACAGTGAGATAAATCTGGAAATCTGCAGTAACTACAAAATCCATGAAAACACCAAGCCATTTTTCTCAATTTCAATGCTGTTGGTGTAGTTTATGCATGTTGTCTTGGACAGAGGAACGATGTATAGAACAAGCGCAACTGAAGTCATGTCAAGAATTCTTATCAAGTGTATAATCTTACCTAAGGCATTGTTTAGAGATGGGAAAAGGTGGAAGTTATGTCTTTGTAAGTGTCTTCCAGAGCAAGACAACCCTTGTAACCAGGAATTAATGTAATATAACATTTTCAAGAGTAAAAAATCCTAGTGAGTCATGGGAAGTGAATGTCATTTTTGTGCTGTTCAAACACCTACACCCACTCCTTCCTGTCACCAAGTGTGCAAAGCTATAGCAATTAACCTGTACTCAGGGCTAGAGAGCTAGGGCTGGGACGAGAAATCGGTCCAGGGGGGGGGTCGGTGTTCGCTGTTCTTTTCTGCATATCGCGGCGCCTTTTTGTGGTCCGTTGCGCATAACGCAACAGCTAATTTTAGCTTATCGCGACCCATTCAGCACGTTTCACAGCCGACACACCAGCCCGCTCGGTTCTCCCGATGGCCAGTCCGTCCCTGATCAGCCACAAAGTGAGTTGGCCCACTGGGAAAATGCCCGGTATGCCAGATTACCAGTCCAACCCTGCCTGTAGTGTTGTTTTAAAATTTCAAACTTTAAAATGTATTCATGGCTCCATGTTCTTGGCACCTAAAACAAGAGGTTGTTTTTAACAATATACCCAAGGCCTACATGTGTCCATTAGGATTTCAACCGTGTCGTGAAAGCACATTCCATTATTCATGAGGCATATGATGCAGTTCTTTGTCTCTTGTTATTTGGCCATAAACCAACTGTGCTGACAAGATTACGTTTGTCTTGGCATGATCTTTGTGACAATTTCTCACACTCACAGGCATAACACCTGAATTATTGTCCCAGAAAATCTTCTGTTTCATGCAGCCATGAAAATGTTGCCTCCATTTTCCTCTGAACACATAAAAAAAAAATATGCATAAGACATAAAAGTCACCTCTGTTTGTTTATGAATGCGGTCCCATTGTGTTTTTTTTTTTTTTTTTTTTAAAGAATAGAATTGTAGGCTTATAACCTACCTACTTGTGATAAATGGAAGAAGAAAAATCTTCAAAGGAAAGCAGTCACTCTCAAAGCACCTGGTTTAAAATAACTAATGTATTCAGCAAAAATGAACAATGATTTAAATTCATGTTTGTTACCTCTTGCTATTGTCAAGAGAGTAAATCCCACATCTGTCTGCTTTAATTCATAAGATACAAAAAAGTCAGAGCACTTCCTCTGAACTTCTGATCATGTCAGACTTCAAAGTCTGCAGGATTATCATTTTAATGTAACTTAGATTTTTTTTATACACATACCCACTTGAACATATGGTGTGACATATTTCCCAGATTTGTCAGCCTGCACTGAATTAGCAAACTAGTTTATGGATAACACTTTACTTGAAGCTTCTGTATAAAATGCATCATAAATATATATTGAGATGTATGTATGTATGTATGTATGTATGTATGTATGTATGTATGTATGTATATATATTTGTGCCTATTCATTGCTATACCTTTAAGGAGTATAGTGCATTTGTAATTTATAATCGTTTTTTTTTTTAAATATTTAATACTCTTCAAAGATTGAATAGTTAAAAATTATAACTATAGTTACAATAATGAAAATATATAATGCATGAAAATATGTTTAAGTGTGTGTGTGTGTGTGTGTGTGTGTGTGTGTGTAAATATATATATATATATTTACACACACATTTTGACTAATTTTAATACAATCAGATGGTCAATATTGCTAAATAAACCCTGACAGAGTGATCGGGGATGATTGAAACTGAAGGGTTCTTGTATCAACTTCTAGTGGTGTATTTTGAGATGCTAACATACTGAGTGTACATTATTCCACACATTACTGCAGGTTGTACATTCATGAAATATAGATTTTTGTTCAAATTACGTTATAATGTGAGAAGAGACAGACCTATTTAAAGTGATCTAAAAAGAAAACACGAAGTCATTCAAGAAATAAAAAAATAAATAGCGCAAAACAATATGTTGAACATCGGTTAGCTAGGACTACAGTCAGTTTAGCAGTGATTATACAAACATGTTTAACTGCAGAATGCCATGATTGACTAAATCTAATAAATTTTCTAGAAAACTGTGTTATAATACATTTTAAGTGTGGTTACAATTATATATAGGAACATACAACTGATTGTAAGATGTCTTTAAGGCATTAAGATACCATTATAATGGATTTTATTTACAGGTTTGAATTGTTACCAAATTCTGTTACTGAATGAATATCAGATTTTGTCCAGTTGATAATGTAGGAGTTTAAAATGTTTTTTAAAATATCTGTATTTTTAGTGTTAATAACCAAGATGTCATTATATAATGTAGTAGATATCATGTGTTGTTATGTGGATTTGGCTGTCATCTCTTCATAACCATTTGCCTGTTTACTGGATTTAGCTTTCCAACTGGCTTTACCTTGAAAGTGACAATACTCGCCGTGCTTATCAGAATCGATGATGATCCTGACAGGACAGGCTGACCTTCATCCTGAAATGATTAGTGCTTTCACGAAAGGCACGAGGGAGCCATTACTGTCAGCCTGGCCATGATCTAAAATAATGTATTTGTTTTCATTTCAGCATGTCAGCAGTTACCGAGATGGGCTCATAAATGGCTTCACACTTACAGCCTTATAATGTGATTCCAATGATATTTCTCTTCAGTCATGTTTGCTTCAAGAACTGTGTTGGAAGGAAACTAATCAAGGTTGCTTCTTTTAAACGTCTGAAAATTAAAAGTGGAGGAACGCGCTGTTTGTTTTAATAAGCTGAAATGGACCCTCAGAGATCTGTCTTTTTCTGTGTTGTTTCAGCCAAGATCCGGGCATGTGCTGACGGTGGGGCCAATCATCTGTACCGGCTCACGGAGGGTCATCGTGAGAGGTGAGAACCAGTAAGGTGGCCTCCTTAATTACGTAGAGTCCTTCTCTCTGGGTTTGGTTTTTTTAGTCTAATGTAAATTCATGTTACATTTCCATGTGATGTTTAAGTAGTTTCTGGGTTAAATGCATTTGGAACATAATTTACCTTATGCTATGAACAAGAAATCAATGATATAATGTTTTTAAATGTTTATATTAACATGCTATTTATTAAATAGTAAACAGTCCAGGTGAAATGATGGACATGAGACCAAGCTGAGTGCCCGGAAAAACCAGGCTCACTCACTGATTGAAGTTATTTCAAGTTCATTTTGATTCTGACTTGAGCAGAAGTGGAGATGTCAGATGGGTCTGTTGTTTGTTATATAATTTGTCCATCCATTTCCACCAATTTGACCCATTCAGCCTGATTTGCGGGCCAATTGGAAACATGATGGGTATATTGCATTGACAGAATGACAGGGTAATCAGACAGTCACAGCAATGTGATGGCATTGCCTTCTCTCATGTGACTCTGCACCTGCATTTTGCAGTTACACCACCGCATTCAAGCTACGCTTTAGGAACTGAGTGAGAATGCAATGAGTTTGAGGGAGGCAAATAATGTTTTTTTTTGTTTGGTTGTTTTTTGTATGTGTGTGTTTGGTTTAGTTTTGGTTTGTTTTCAGTGGATTATTTTCTCATCCAAATTTTTTTGAAGAGGCACTGTCTCTCTTTCCTTATCTGAGAAAATGCCCCGGGTGAGAACCCCCTCTCATTATTGACTTCGTTGGCAAAGATGGATCTGGCAAAGTCAAGTTTCTGTTGTCATTCCACCTCTTTGTTCACTCTCAGAACTCCAGGACCTGTAGCTGAGCCCACAAGTATCCCTCTCGCCAGAGTGCTTTCAGGCGACTTAACTCCTAATCCATCACCTTTTGTCACTCCCTGACAGGCCAGATTCATCTCCAGGCCTTTAATTTGGGCACTTCTATCCCCTTCAGAACTGTTTTCAATTGTTTTCTTTTGTTTGGGTCCCCCTCGGCTTTCTGAACCATCTAAAAATAAAGCTCAGAATCTGCAAGCACTGGAATCACAACAGTGATAGGTTGTAACACATGCTTGTTTTAGTTTGGTCAATTTATTTGTTTATCTTTCAGTCACATATACATATGTCGAGGCACTTCAAAATACAATCACTGTATCCATCAGTCATCATAACCATAAAACATTATTTCTAGACAGGTTTCACTTCACTTCTAGACAACACAAAAATGCTTCTACTGTATCTTTTAAGCTCAAAACATGCAACACACTTCCTCTGTGACAACTGATCTCCTCAACAGCACAGTTTAAATAAAACTGAGGCTGAATGCATCAGGAAACTGAGGCTGTAGTACATTTAAAACATTCAAGAAAAAGTCAATCAAGACAAATTATGAATTCAAAGTAAAAACAGAATTTTCGATATTTGCTCAGTTAATTGAGTTAATAAGAGCCTTATGACAGTGGCAAGAGTTCCTATTTAAATGCGCAAAACTATTTATTTTCTGTTTAAACATTTTTAAACATGATAATAATATAAAAAAATCATAAGCCATTAAAAGTGGCTTTGAAATGGGATTGAAAGCGCTGCACATAAGACGATAAAATAGACATATTTTGAGCCTTGTACAATACAATGAACTCCTTTTCCAGAACAGTGGTTTATTGTAATAGCAGGCATATTTAAGGGAGTGAGAAAGCCTTCGTAAGGAGCTAATGATCCGCTCGGCATACTGCCAGTAAAGTTTGTGTCGACTGAAATTGTCAGTAGTTTGTTGTTGTAAGCTTATCAGCTGGCAGCAGCACTGCCAGAGACACCTCAAAGGACATTTCAAAATATAAACAATATCTTTTGAATGCACGTATACAACAGGCCCTGTTCTCTGTCACATCCATCAATTCTCTTGTACCTGTCATTGCTATACATCTTATGCTTATGTTGTCATCTGTAGATTCTTCTCAAAGCTGCCAGAATAGAGTAAAGAGCCTTATGCAGACACTTAGCCATATGCGTTGTCATTAGGGACTATCTACTCTTGGAAATTAATTGAGTCTGAGCAGCAAGCAAAATATTGCATGTTTGGAGATGCATATTAACATAATCAGCTTCTTCTGACTTTGCTTTCAATTAAATGGCCCTTTTTTAAAGGTTATTTTACCCACAAAATGAAAATTGTATCATTTACTCACCCGGAACACAAAAGGAGAATTTTTAATGAAAATCCCGCTCCATCTTTTCAATGGCAGTTGATAGCTGACACACTGTAAAACTTAAAAAAACAAAAGGACCCAAAAGTTTAAAAAAAAGTAGTCCATTCGACTTGTACGTTATTTTCTGTGTCTTCCGGAGGCATGCAATAGTTATTGGTTAGAAACAGCCCTCATGTTGTTCCGATGTTACTTTCAATGTTATGTGGAGCACACGATTTGAACTTTTTTATTAATATCCATTTGGTAGTGACTCACTTTAATTTTTTTCTATGAAAACCTTGACGTTCTTTGCTCAATAATGAGTGCTGTGAGAGAAGCTCATTCACAGTGGCTTGCTTGCACGAATGCGATCTATTCAGAGCAAGATTTTTATTGAAAATTACTTCCATTTCTAAATCATAGTGCTTCAGAAGACTTGGAATATGGCGCATAGTACGCATGGACTACTTTTCCGGTACTTTTGGCTCCTTTTTTAAGCTTTAAAGTGAGTCACTCTCAGAGTGTGTGAGCTGAGTGGAAATTATCCCAATTTCACTGGAGCAAGGAGCGTTTCACGAGTCTGCGCTGAGCCCTGCTCCGGCCGCTCACGAGGCGCTCACTTTCTGCTCCCAGAATGTGCTACATTTCTCGTGCGGCCACATTAATATGTCTGTGCTTCTACATTGAAAATATCTAGTGTTGGCTGCTGTATTAGATCCAAGATTTTAAACAGAGTGGATTATCAGAGATGAGGCAGCGTTTAAACACTGTGTGATTCACGAGCTGATAGTGACAGGTGCCGATTTCAACAACAGAGTACAGTGAGGTGAGGGCACAGAAGCAGTTCAAAACACATATTCGTTTCCTGGACTTACGTAAAGTCTGTTAAGTAAAATAATTTTATTCTGGGTATTTTACTGTAGATTCACACAGGATAAAGGCTGATTTATACTTCTGCGTCAAACCTGCGGTGTAGGCCCTGCGTAGTGAGTAGAATACAACATTATTACACTCTCATATCAAATTAATATCAAGTAAAAAAAACTTTGAGATGTAAACTTGTAACTTGTAACTTCTTTAAACACAAACAAAACATAAAAACAGGAGATGGTCCTGATTGAGACAATTGCTTTAACGGTCCCGGGTCCAAATACAATGTGATTAAAAGCAAAGGCACTCAAATAGGGCTGGGCAGCTCAACACTAGCAGTTTGGCTTTTTTGTCGTATGTTTCCACTGGCGCGTGGTAAGCGAATGTGAGCGAGCGCTTTCAATTCCTTCCTATGGAAGCTGAGCGTCAAGCTCGCGAGGTGGATTGTAAAATTGACAGCAGCGCGTGGCAAGCGGTTCCCTAGTGTTGGGAGTACCTTTTGTGTGGATTTCTTCCACTTCAGTGGAAACTCTGGGGGGGGGGGTCTTTGGTTACAAGCACAGCAATCACAGCTGTTGTCATCTGCGTTGAAGCAACATGCAGATACATTTTTTAAGAGGTGCACGTCAAGCTACACCGTAGGCTGTGCCGTAACCACCATGGCCTACGGCATAGGTTCGACACAGAATTATAAATCGGCCTTAAGCGATGGGTGTATAAATCATAGTGATGAGAGTGTTGACTGCATTTCTACACTGCTGTCATGCGAAATAGACCAATCAGAACATTTATGCTCTATAGCTCTGCTGATTAATTATGAAGTATTAAACGTGTGTATATTCTGGATCTGGGATTATTAGGTGAAATTGACTGGAATATTTGACAAAATACAACAGAACTGGTTGCATTTGCAAGCCAGTAATCCTACAGTACACTCTTGAATTAAAAATATAGACAATCGGGCCTGGGTAGCTCAGTGAGTATTGACGCTGAGTTACTCCAGCCATGTCTCCTAAGCAACCAAATTGGTCCGGTTGCTAGGGAGTGTAGAGTCACATGGGGTAAACTCCTCGTGGTCACTATAATGTGTGGTTCTCGCTCTCGTGGGGCACATGGTGAGTTGTGTGTGTGGATGCTGCGGAGAATAGCTTGAAGCCTCCATACGCGCTACGTCTACGTGGTAAAGCGCTCAACAAGCCACGTGATAAGATGTGCAGAATTGACGGTCTCAGAAGCGGAGGCTACAGAGATTCGTCCTCCGCCACCCAGATTGAGGCAAGTCACTATGCCACCACGAGGATTTAGAGTCCAACCAAAAAGGTTGTATGACAATTTGGCGAGGGATTTATTTATTTTGTACCTAGTGCAAAAATAAATAAATAAACAAGAATGTTGACTTACAAGAATGTTATGTCTAATTTCTTTCTTATTTCATGCCCCTCCAATCCAACATCGCTCTCGCTTATGAGCGCGCTTGAGCAAGGAGCTGAGCGATGACTATTGAACTTAGCGTTGGAGTTAAGTGATTGCACATGACCGAATATTTGAGCGGATCGACAACTTAATCCACTCGGCTCACATGCTCTGATCACTATCAACTGCCATGGTATTGAAAAGATGGAGTGGAATATCAATAAAAAAAAAAACACCTTTTGTGTTCCACATAAAATTGAAAGTCAAAAGTTTGGAACCACATAAAGGGGTGAGTTATTTTTTTAAGGGAATTATTTTAAAATTGTTGACATCTAGTGACTTCCACAAAACTACAGTGTGTGACTAATAACTGTACTGTAAACCAAGCTTCTCATTGTGGCATCTTGCCATTGTTTTTAGCTCATTTGTGAGCAGAAGCTGATTTGCTTTGACCATTGATTGTGCATTCCCTCAAGTGCTGTTGGTGGAGAGATGAAACGCATTTCATATGTTTGGCAGACCTCTGGCCTTGCGTAATTACATACATCCACAATGATTACTAATTTTTTAATCTCCCTGAGCAAACAGGAGTTGACAGGGAGGTAATCTTCAAAAAAGCTGGTCCACAGTTCAAGACATATCCTGTTATTATCTCTCAGTGCCTTAAATATAATTACTGCATTGACTTTTACTCTTTGATTAATTTAGGAAGCTCAGTTTTATTTGAACAGAAGCAGTGAACATGGCATTGCTTGGAGCTCATGAAACGTGCCGTGCAATATTCTGCCTGTTTCAGATGCTGGCGGCCGTTATTATGGAACTGGTTTCTGGGCCCAGACTGTCTGAATTATCAGCAGCAGTTGTTCTGCAGTAATCTTGAATCTTCAATATCTTATTACTTGATAGATTGATATATTAATATATCTTCCTTTTTAAACCCTGCTGTGTTTCTGTGTTTGGTCCAGAAACAGACAATTGAGGGCTAGGCCTACTCTCTGAAATGTCCTTTTACATAGGGAGTGGTTGAAAGAAGTAATTGAATTTTTAAATATCAATTCATACAGCATTGTAATATTAAACTTCTAACATTGCACCCAAGTCTAATAAAAATGGTCTCAGTCCGTTGTATTGTCTTATTTCACACCATGCCTTAAAGCTGCCATTTCCTGCTTAAATATCATTAATCCTCATAAATATTCAGCATTTGATTTTTATCAATTAATAATGTTTGTAAAGGTTTTTAGGTCCTTTTTTATATGAACATTTTCTCAAGACTTGTAAATGCCCTGTTATTGGCTAACCAATAATTGCATGTGAAATGAGTACAATTCAAAAATATTCCACACTGAAATTTGTCGCACAATCTGCTAAGGGCGAATAAAAATAAACTTTGGCTATCGTTTCTAATGCTCGGATCCTTCAAAAAGTCACAGGTGCTTCAACAATGCAATGTATGTTTGACTTCCCTGGTAGCACTTTACAAAAAGGTTGCACTTATATAGCTCTTTTTTAACCTTGGTGGTTTTTAAAGTGCTTTAAACCGTGACTCTTTCACACATTCACACACCAATGACGGCAGAGCTGCCATGCAAGGCACTACCCTGCCATTGGGAACAACTTGGGGTTCGGTGTCTTGCCCAAGAACACTTCGGCATGTGGGCCAGGAATTGAACCACCGACCCTACGATTAGTTGCCAACCCACTCTACCACCTGAGCCACTTCAGCCCCATTGTATGCGTTAACATTAATTATCTACATCAATTAATATGACCTAACAATGAACAACAGTTTTATGGAACTTATTAATCTTGGTTAATGTTAATTCTAGCATATGTTAACATAAATTAATGCATTATGAAATAACAATGAGCAATTGTAAATCTATAAATTACCATTAAATCCACTTTACCTTGAGGGCATATTTTTTACCTAATAAAACGTAGATAATTGTGAAAGGGCAGGGCCGTGATTATACACACCCAGTCCATTATCGGGCTAATTGACACAATCTCTCTCTCCTGCACCACCGTCCCCAATCAGCCTTTATCCCTCTCCGTGGCTCAATTAGCCCGATAAGGGACCGGGTGTGTATAATCATGACCCGGCCCCACCCTGTCACAATAATGTACTTCTCTTCAATCAATTAATTGAAATACATTATTAGTCTGAACAGTTATGACGGTTATTAACGTAACTAAATCAAGATTAATCAAGAGTAGCTGAATATATATATATATATATATATACACATATAAGATTAGGCCTAAGCCTAGAATAGAACATTATGAAATATAAAATGTTGCATGTTAAACGTAAAAATAAGACAAAAACAGAAGAATTAATCATTTTTTGTCACTTTTGGCAGCATTTTTGCACAAAGCTTGTTTAATTTCTAATTTCCTGGAACTGTGTGCTCAAAGTTTCTGAATACTTAATCGGCACTAATATGGAAATGTGACCGGTTTATGTTATTTATTCATGGTTATGTCATCAATACCATAAACATTTCTGAATATTTTGTATTTATTTTTTTACACACTGACCAAGAAAAATTTTCCCATTACCTTTTATGTAACTTATTGTATAGACTTACAAATCAGACTGATTTGAACATTTGATGTGACCCATGGATGCAAAAGCACATTAATGAACTGTTGTTTTGCCTTGTGGAAGTTGTTTTGCTTGCTTTGAAGCACTTGTGTGACCTTTGCTGATTATGAAGGAGTCGAAAATGAACTCTGAGGCATAATCAAAAGCTGATCGTCTGCTCAGATGATCCACTCAGGAGGGGCGGCTTCATGATTTCACCAGACTGTCTGTAATGAAGCAACAGCTGAAGAGGTCTCTTGATATTCAGATGGGTGTGTGAAACTGCCAGGCATAAAGCCGAAGATCTGTTATTTAAGTCCTGAGTGGGCTTATTAACGTAAAAAATAAAATAAAAATAGTGTGAAAATTCACACTATACTAAAGCTTTCCTTTTGATGAACAGTCGTATCATTTATTAGCAAAGAGCAGCTGCATCAACATAGAAGAAATTTTCTTTTCTTTCAAAAAGGATTTACATCTCGTTTTGTTCTCATTTGAATGTCACTTGGGAGACCAATTTTCACCTACCCACTTTGACATACTTGAAGATGTAATATTAGAGTGCCTAACAAGGAAAAAACAAGAAAGCCAAAACCAGTTACTGTGATCTTGTCTGTCTGTCCTGTCTCTTTGTGCTGTGAGAAAATGAATCAACCATCCAATGCGACAGGTGTGCGGTCTGTGGTCTCCCATTGGCGGCAGTCTTGACCTTCTGGAATTACTCCAATTCTTAATTCTAATTTTCCCTGTGCCGACCAAAATCGAGTTCTTTTCCAACAAGGAATAGTCTCTGCGTTACGATTAACTTTAAGTGACACTTTAATTTGAATGTAAAAGAGGTGTATTTTGGCTTTGCGGTGGGAATAAGTGTTTTGCTGATAAAATGTCAAAAGGAATGGTTTCATTTAGCTTCACCTTAATGTGGCCACAGAACTGTCACTGCTGAGGGTTATTTATGGTTTCTTGTTTAACTCCGGGTCCATTGGAGTACATAGAACACAGAGGGGAATCTTTTGGAATGGTTGCTGTGAATTGCTTTTTTACAGTGAATACTGGATTAAAGCCAGTGAGGGTTTGCAAGATGTGCACCATTTCACTGGTACTATTATGATTTCTGTCTTGTGATTTGAGTATGGATACATAGAATGGAACATTTATAACATTTCCCTGAAGCCTCATACTAATATGCCATATATTCTCTTGGTTGTGTGCAGAAATAGGCCAAATTATAAAACCACAATGTAGGGATGCACCGATCCGCTCCGATACTGAAGCTTTTAGACGGATTGGGTTTTGTCCAACGAGCCCGATCCAAATACGTTATTGTGTGTTAGTCATGTTCGTTACTGTCAAGCTCCAAAAATGACAAAAGAAACATTCACACCATTAGAAGTAGTTCATATGACTCGTGCATTTTATTCAAAGCCACTTGAAGACGTGCGATAGCTCTGTGAATCACAAAAGGCTGTGTTTAATAAGTAAATGTACAAAATGCATGCGCAGCTCCAGCACGAAATTGAATGGCGCTGCACTGTTTACACACACACATACACACACACACACACTCGCGGCAATTTTTAGACTTCACGCAGTGCGCAATATTTGAGCGCTACTCACAAACAGCATCTCAGATGTAGATGCTCAACAGTTCGGTTTACTTATAATATGCATTTTGAATGGCACTGGAGGTGCTTTTTATTTGAATTTTTTTACCAGAATTTGAATAAGAAGCAAATGAAACTACTGTGAACTTGCCTACAAACAGACACACTTACAGGACTTCCTGGAGAGTTCAGAATGTCAAAATAAAACCATGAAGGTTTAAAAGTTAAAGGTGCACGATTGAGATCTATTACTATATATTACTATTATAATATATTATTATCATTCGTTTACAAACTATATAATATTTGAATGGGTTCCAAAAAATAACTGTGAATGAAAAGTGAGCTGATATCTTACAGCTAATTAACAAAAAAAGAGATCTGAATCCTTTAAAGTTGAAAAAAAAAAGCAAAAAAAAAAAAAAAATGATGACTTCTGATGACTTATACTGGAATTACTGTTGATTTTACTGATCCAGTATACTAGTTAATAATAAGTGTTTCTTAATAAGATATGCATTTATATTGAAATAATGTGTAGTTAGAGGTTTGTGTTTATTTACATATTAAAGAGTACACCCAAAAAGTTCCACACAATAATGGAAAGATATTCTAAACTGATTATGCAAAAAAATAACACTGGTATCGGTTCGACCTCGGCCGATATTGAGATTTCTGATATCGGAACGGAAGAGAAAAAGTGGTATCGGTGCATCCATACCACATTGATCATATTATCAATATGAGATGGTGGATCACTCCTGATTGGTGAATTGTGAAAATTATTAGAATAAATAGATTTTTGCATATTATGAAGAAAATGTGGGTGATGCTTAACCATACAAAAGACAGTGCCTTGATGATAGGGGTGTTTTGGGTGGTTGCTAGGGCAATTCTAAGAGGATGTTGGGATGTTCTGGTTGGTTGCTGGCCCATCCATCCATCCCACCCACCCAATTCATCAATCCATCCATCCAAAATTAGTTTTACGTGCTTTATTCAATGTATCACTGCAGTTCCCTCATGAAATAAATAAGAGGCATTACAACAACAAATAGTTTTATTCACTTTCACACAAATGAGTAAAATAGCTGATTATGAGTTCATAAGCACTTTTTTGTTGCTCTATTTAAATCACAGTGCTAACTTATGACATTAAAACACCTTTACTATAGAACATGATCTGAAAGGTTATACATTTTCATGTTTGCATTACATAACCAACTACATTTACAAGCTTATTCCAATATTATTAGGTTGCTTGTAGAACTTGCAACGTGAAAGTCCAGCAAAGCATGCTCGTCGAGCAGTAGGTGTTCTAGAAGCATCACAAAATGAAGCGGTTGCTTCAACAATTGCATTTTGCGCCTCACATTTGCTTTTATGACACTATTGATTAGGTTTAGGTGTAGGATTTAGTGTAGGGATGTCGGTTTTTATTATTTATGATCATTTTTAATGATACAATTATGCAGTTTATGGGGAGAGATGTAGGTTTTGTTCATTTAAAACTCAATGGCATTAACCTTAAAACATCTATACACCATCTATTTGGGAGAACATTTAAACTAGCTTTTAGTGTAACATGGTGGACATTTCGAGGTGATATTTAATCTCGAAATGTCCACCGATACTTGTACTGAACCACATAATTACAAATACAATTTTAAAAAATGTTGCAACAGTCAAGTAATTTTCGTGAGAACAGCCAGCTTCTAACACTGAGCTCACAACATACCAGTATTCTCTTTGTTGGCCCACAAATGCGGCAGTGAGATGTAGACAGAGCTCCTGCTGTAATCCGTTACAGTGTTGCTGTTAAACCAACACGCCAGCATGGCTCTGCTCATTCACCGTCTACCTGCTCCGCCCAGCAGAGCGTGAAATCGTAATGTTGACTCTTTATGCTTTAATGCCTACTGATACCGGCGCTGCTTTTCTACGCTCAGGGAATGGAATGAAAGAAGCCTGAACATGAAACGCCTTTCTCAAAAGAAATATTCTGTCCATCTAAGAGAGGAAAACCATGTCATTGCTTTCATATGTTGAAAATCTAGTTTAGAGTGAGGGACACAGTGGGCATCAATTCTCTCAGCCCCTCATGTCACAGAGGCTGTTGGTGTCACTCTTGTCATGTCAGGGGACAGATAGCACTGTGACTGGCAGGCACTGAATGACTCTGCTGGAGTTCTGTCACTGAAGCTTTCCATGGCTGTGTCAGAGACGCACCTTCATTTCACTTGAATAAAGCATCTGATGGCTGCACAAATTGAACTTTTTTTACCCATCAACTCTCCTCCTCCCCCCTACTGTCTCTCATTACTTTCTATCTCTCTCTCTCTCTTTCATGCCATTAAGTTTTATCCCAGACTACATAAATGGAGATTTTGATTCAATCCAGCCAGAGGTCAAGGCTTTCTACACAGAAAAGGTAAGCTTACTCTCTCTGGTACCCTATCTCGTTTTCTCGTCTTTTGATCTCTCTCTGTCTTTCCTTATGTTTGCACAATTTTCCTCTTTTTTTTCTTTAATTCGCTTTCACAGTCTATCTCTTAGTTGTTTTCAGTTGTATTCCCCTATCACAATGATTATGTCTATAATTAAAGATAATTGGCTGCTAGCCTTCAAATAAAGCAGTGGTTGTCATTTGGTCTGTCTGGTAGCATCATGTAGAGCCTGGAAAAAACATGCTAAATGTAAACTAAACAAAAATAAACTAAAATAAGCTAACCTAATAATATAATGGTACATAGAAGATCAGAGACAAAAAACGAAAGTTTTTCATTTCGGTTCATTCTGCGGAAAAAACGCATTTGTTCGTTCTGGTTCAAAAGTTCCACAGCCTCCTTTCCAACAGGTTACCGGTTAGAGCAAAATAAAAGAATGGTTAATAACGTTCTTTTTAAAATTACAGTACTCTGCGCTAATGGGTTGCTGTGTTGCCAGATCTTGAAGAGAAACAAGCAACCTGGTCTGGAAAAACAAGACCAAAACAAGCCACATGCCTCACCAAAATAAGCAAAAATAAGCAATTTGTGTTTTTCCTGTGTGGTGGATTGATCGGCATAGTTACGTTTCATTTTATTTGCAGATATGCTTCTGAGTCAAAACCCGGAAGCATCAAATCTGTATTAATGCATCATATCTAACAATAATTCTGTGAAGACTTGGAAAACTCTGAGAACTTTTGTACTTTTTTTACTTTTTTACCTCTAATAATGTTTTCCTTGTGTCTGGATTAGCCATGCATGTTTATGTGGTGTGTATGCATAGTTATTAAAAAGGTCTTCATTCACAGAATGCTTTATCCACAATGGGCAATTAGGCAAAGAAATGGTGATGCAGCAATTTCCTTGAGGATCAAAGCACATGTTTAATTTTTTCAGGCAACAGGAAATGGTGTAGTACCAAAAATGTACTGTGATAAACCAATTGGTCAATAGTTTCATGAAAAAAAATATCAGAACTAAATTAACTGGTTATAACAGGTTACCAGCATTTAAAAATAACATTTTCACCCCAGAACAGTTGAAAATAACCTAATTCCGGTTTTCGGTTACATTCTGCTAAAAAAAAAATAGTTTTCGTTCCTTGAACCGTTTTTAGTAGTTCCTGGTTAGGATAGAAAAATTAAGGCTTATCAAATAATTAAAAAAAAGAGGAGAAAATGCTTCCTATTGTGTTGTTGATGCCAAAGGCATTCAAAATCCAATGCAAATTCAATTAACAAATAGAAGCTAGCCAATTTAGGCAGATGCCAACATGGACCGGTTGTGTGACATGCCCTCATCCTTGAAAACCATTAAAGCTGCAGTACAGAAAAATTATTTGTATTTTGAGCTGTCGGGTTCAATTTGGCATGCCATCGCTGGTTTGTTACGTTCATCCTTGCGTCATTGCATCATGTCCGCATGCACAGGAAAGAAGTGCCGGCTGTCATGTTCCGGCTGAAGATACTAACTACACTGTTCAACTCGGTTAGGTAATGCTCACACAGTTCAGGACAGCATCATTGCAGTCTAGATAGATGTTTATCTGTTATCCATTTGGCAAAGTTGTTTACCTGCTTTAATGCTTGGACATGATTTCTGGTAGGGTTGTTGAAGCTTATATTGCTTGTCATGCTTTTATGTTGTCCGGTTAAATTACTTTGACATGTTTAATATGTATGACTTCTGAAATTGACTTGCAATTGTTATATTTCATATTTAAGCATATATTTTTTCATTCATTTCATCAATGTTGAATCCTCGTTTTATGTTTTTAGTTTGTGTTATTATTTGCATTGCATAGGCAATAGGCATAGGCTTATTAAAAAATAATAAGTCTTCTATTGAACTCATATCAGCCATATCACAAGATTTTTCAATTGAAAATTGTAGTACAACTCAAACATTAATAGTAGATAAAACATTCCAAATTGGGAGAAAAGATTTAAAAAAAATCTAATAAAATTAGTAGATCAAACACTTGAATAATCATATTAAGCTTACTGCATACTGGTGGTGGCTAAGGAGAGTCCCATGTTCTTTTTTAAAAAAGTGCTTTGAGTGTAGTGTCAGAAAAGAGATTTAAGTGTAAAATTCTTTAAAATATTTAAATAAGAGTGTTGTTTATCTTCATCAAAGCACGTAATATTTCCATGTCAATTGTTTAATAGTATAACATAATATCAACATGAAATTAGCATGTTATGACTACTGCTCCAGTCAGATAATGCTAGAGAGCACAAAGTTACGTAGTTCTCCCATTTTTCACCCCAATTTGGAATCCCCAATGCGCTCTAGGTCCTCGTGGTGGTGTAGTCACGCAATCCAGGTGGAGGAGGACAAATCTCAGTTGCCTCCATGTCTGAGACCGTAAATCCGCGCATCTTATCACATGGCTTGGTGAGCGCATTACCACGGAGAAGTAGCACACGTGGAAGCCTCACGCTATTCTCCACGGCATCCGCTCACAACTCACCACGCACCCCATCGAGAGCAAGAACCACATTATGGCAACCACGAGGAGGTTACCCAATGTTACTCTACCCTCCCTAGCAACCGGGCCAATTTGGTTGCTTAGGAGTCATGGCTGGAGTCACTCTGCACGCCCTGATTCAAACTCGTGACTCCAGGGGTGGTAGTCAGTGTCTTCCTTGCTGAGCTACCCAGGCCCCCCAATGCTTGATTTAAAAAAAAATTAAAATTTTACTTGATGCGACCAGGGGTGGGTAGTAACGTGCTACATTTACATGAGTAACTTTTTTTTTATGTACTTTTAGACTAGGTTTAAAAATGGGTAATTTTTACTCTAAGTAAATTTCTAATACATTTTTTTAGTTTTACTTCAATACAATGGGTGGCGTTCCTGTCATTACATTACTGGGTTTAATTTGAATTAACGTGTAATTTATTGATAGATTATTGAATGGGACTTTTACAGAAGCAGAAGTTCACACAGCTGTGCACTCTGTCATGGACTGTCACTCAAGCGTCCATCACAGCAGCATCATGCTCTTCTAACTAAGTGAAACACTTTCTTCACTCAGCACCACCATTTTACACCAAGGTAAGCGGATATTTCAAGATTAAAATTGCAGCTCCAATTTAAGGCAGCATGCTGCAGGCTTTTCTGTGACATGGTGATGGTCATTTTCAGGTTGATTCTGTAACTGGGCTTTATGACATCAGTTTTTAAGTATACATTTTTAAATCAGTGCAGCAATATACTGTATCAGTATGCTCTGTCCCACGACGCGCATTTCATGAGTAGTATTTACGTATAGACCTTGCACCCTTGCGGGTGTACTGGCAACTATCGCAGCTACTTCAGGCTGATTAGCTGTATAAATCCATGTAAACATCCACGTGTACAGCGAGGTGCGCGCGTGAAAGATGTGGGGGTGCGAGGCGATTGTATGTTGAAGAGAGTGTTCTGTGACAGGGATTGGTGCCTTTCACCATTCACTTTCAAAATATAGATAAAAAAATTTTTTTAATTTTTTATTTTTGAGTACATTTATTGACTACTCTACCCACCTCTGGATATGACAAACAATTTTGGTACTGTGGTTATAGATTAGTGGCAAAAGCTCTGAGCTGGTGAACCTTTGAAGTGGAGTGTTACAAAGAAAGCCGTAGCACCACTGTGCCCTTGAGCAAAGCACTTACCTGCAGCTTTCTCCCGACTGGGCCTGTCTTAGAAATTAGTGTACTGTAAGTCAGTTTGAATGAAAACCATCTGGTAAGTAATGAATACCAGAGGTTATTTGCATTGTTATAATTCTTGAGATGCAAATAGACACATTTTATTTAGTTCCTAAGCTTGTAAATGTGGCTTTTGGGGACCCGAAGTTTGACAGACCGTGACGTCTGAATTTAAATGGATTTGAAAAAGGAATAAAAATAGGAGTGATGCTCTGTGGAGGATAAAGGAGAGATCAAGCAACCACATAAAAAAGCTCCTCAGCTTTTGTGGTACCTGCTGCGATTGAGAAGACACCTGCAACGATCCAGAACTGAGGCCCGAAGTCAAGCAACATTCCTCTGTCCTTCCTGACACTAATAAATTCTCCCAGCAAGAAATATCATTTACAAAGCAGAAAGTACGATCGAACAAAAAAGGCACTAGTTTTAAGAAGGCACAGTCTGCATGTCTTTTAACTTTCTAAACTTTCTTCTTCAATCAAAGAGGCTGTTTTCCCTTTAAACCCCTTTTCTCTCTTTATATTACATCTAAAACTATTTTAAACTGCATTAATATCTTATTGAATTCGTTATTAATGCATGCGGCTTTTATGACGTCATGTAAATTGACAGACAACATATAAAATCAGCATTTTTAAAGATTCATGTGTAACACAGAAGGACTGTTGTAGTTAACTGCAAAAGGCATTTAGAAATAGTATAAAATTGTCCACTGTTGTCAAGTTACACAACAGCATCTAAAATATATGCTTTCTCTTATACATTTATATACACAGACTGAGCATTTTATTAGGAACACCTGTAAACCTACTTGCTATCTAATCAGCCAATCATGTTGCAGCAGTGTAATGCATAAAACCTTGCAGATACGGTCAGGAGTTTCAGTTAATGTCCACATCAACCATCAAAATGGGGGAAAAATGTGATCTCAGGGATTTTGGGATTTTGCTGATCACAAGGGATTTTCAAGAACAACAGTCTCTAGAGTTTACTCAGAATGGTGCCAAAAACATCCAGTGAGTGGCAGTTCTGCAGACAGAAACGCCTTGTTCATGAGATGGTTCAACTGAGAATCTCCAGACTGGTTCGAGCTGACAGAAAGGCTGCGATAACTCAGATAACCACTCTGTATTGTGAGAAGAATAGCATCTAAGAATGCACAACATGTCAAGGCGGATAGGCTACAATAGCAGAAGACCATGTCTGGCACTTTATTAAGACCACAGTGTTCCAAATAAAGTGTTCAGTGAGTGTACATTTTGACCTAAATCTTAATATTGACCAAAAAAAGTTCATGTCCATGTCAGCTACCCTCATTTTTTCTTCCAATGTGACTTATTTTTTATAGAACTGTAAGCTGATCGAGACACCAGACCAGGACCTGACAGACTTCACTAAGTGCTTGGCCATTATGGTGGACAAGATCAAACAGCAGAAATTGCAGGTCAAACTCCAGCTGCATTTTTGTCTGTCTGTCTGACCGTCTGTCTCACTGTATCACACACCCCCATTCCGTCACAGCTTTTTTGTTGTTTGATGTTTTATATCTGCTAAGCTACCCTGTCCTCTATACTCTGTCTCACTGTCTTGTAAGATTGTGATACAGGCAGGAAAATGATTTCCAAATAATCAACAATTTAGATGACCTCAAATGGATAGTTCAAAAATGTGTCATTTACTCACCTTCATGTTGTTTGAAACCCATATGCTCTTATTTTTTCCCCACTTTGACCAGACGAGTATACAGTTTTCAGGGATTGTTACACAGCTCTTGCCTTGCAATGCCAGTTTGTAGTGGCTAAGGGCTGTCAAGCTCCAAAAATAACAAAAACACTGTTAAAGCATGATAAAAAGAAGTCCATACAACTACTTGAGTACCTAAAACAGAAAATCTAGGTTTTGAGAAGTACAATACTGGTATTAACAGGTAGAAAAATCTAAAGTTAAAAAAAAAAACTGACATGCAACAATTGTGGTTTGAGGTTTTTTTTTTTTTTTTTTTGCCTGTTATATATAAAAGGTGAGCTCACACCTCTGTTTCAGTATGATTTTGCATCCTCCAAGAGCTGTCAGAGATGTTTTGTATGGAGTGTGTGTTGTGGTGTGTGTCTTCATCTCCAAGCCCTCAATCTGAGCTCCAGGCCTGTCAGACTGTCTGTTGGCACTCACTGAGCTGCCCATCACCTTAACAGACACTCCAGAGTTTTACCAATATACAAGACTCAATCTATATGCACTCTATTGCTTCCCTGGATCTCCCTGTTGTGTTAATATTCGCATCTCTATAGCAGCACCACTTTTGTGGCCGCAGACTCTCACAAAAGAGGAGACACACACTTATAGAAGTGAATGAGCTCAGAGCTGAGGGTCACTGAGGGGTAACAAGTGAGGTAATTTGCTTCGCTTTCTGTCTTTTAGTGTCTAAAACATGACTAAAAACTCCAGTGTTAACTCCAATCTGGTTGTATCAGCCTACAAAGCACTCACGGACCACATTCACCGGGTGCCTGATTCATATTCTACACAAAAATGGCATAAGCTTTCTCAGTGGCAAGCTTCAATCTAATTGGTTGGTTTTATGCTAATTCCAGGAGTCAGGGTACACAGGTCTTTATCGGTCTGCTGGGGGGAAAACTCGCTTTTCAAGGTACTAGGCTGCTTCAATAAGCACTTCTAAGGTAGATCTAGTTGCTGAAGTTTGCTGGAAGGTATATAGCTAAGTCGTCTTCGCCGAAAGATATTCTAAGTTTCGTTTGAGGCTTTTAGTAGTAAGTAGCAAAAGTAGCAAAACTATGTATTCTTTGTGTTTAGAGTTACAGTATTTTTGTTAAATAATCGGTACCACTTCTGGACAGACGAAAATTCTGACCACAAAGTCTAAACATATTTTCCTACAGTTTCTTTGGTATTGTCTGTACAACTGTTTATGGAGACTGCTGCACATTTATTTCAGTTTTATTGCATGCTGGTCTGTTGTTGTGGTATCATCGATTTCAGATTTACCCACCTCTTGAATATCACATAAATAAAAACTGTGGTTGGTTGTTTTACAAGTTGGTCAAATGGCCCCTTGCTGGCTAATTGTGAGGTTATTTGCTAGAATAAGCAACAAAGTGGATCTTATTTATGCATATAATTAAAAGTTTGGCTTTGAAAGACTCAGTCTGGCTCTCCAAGTCTTGTTTTGACCCCAGAATTGTCCTGCCATCATGAGAAAAATGTGATCTATTCGTCACAGGTATCATTTGCAGGGTGACTTTGATAATGTGAAGATTACCTCCAACTCAAGTTATTATTCAAGCATATCATCATTTCTGCTTTACTCTTTAAAAAAGTTATGCAATCAGTCCACATAATTACATAGGCAATGTAACATGAACAATTTATGTGTCAGATGTGTCATAAAGTCGCTATTTAAACAAGCGAGTGGGGGGGCGGCTGTGAAGTGTTGATTATCCTCTGTGCATTTTAAAGAGGCTTTTTGTCATGTAGAGTTGTTGGATCATACAGGGTGATGGGTACATTGCAGTAGTCAGACAAATAGTCCCAGGAGCAAATATTAAAGACATTCTGCCAAGTCAACATTTTCCAGTCCACACTGTTTCCTCTGAATAGTTTCCATAATGTATGGCTCTGTTGTTTGGTGAGGACAGACATATTTCTGAGGCTGCAGTGGGTATGGAAGAGATATGGTGTAATTTTACAACAGTACTTCTAGAACATTTATCCTGGTGTCGCATAAAGAGATCATCTATTACTCCCACAATCAAATCCTTTCTTTGTCCATTTCTTTGTTCATTCATTTGTTTGTTTCTTTGTTCATTGCAATACTTGTTCATCTGATAGTTTGTTTACGTTTTTGCTTGATTGTTTTTAGCCGTTGATCCGTCTGTTTGTTCAATGTAATAATTAAATCGTTAATTCATTTGTTTGTTCTGTTATTTGTTTGTTAGTTCTATCGATTGTTTGTTCGTTGTTTGTTTGTCCATTTTTATTTTTATTTCATCACTTGTTTGTTCATCTGTTAGTTTGTTTGCTTGGTTGTTTTTAGCCATTGGACCATCTAATTGTTCAATTTATTAATTCATTCTTTTGTTCATTAATTATCATTTGTTTGTTCATCTGAATGTTTGCTTTTTCATTTTTGGGCATCCATCTGCCTGTTCATCTATTTATTCCTTTACATATCAATTTGCTTGTTTTTTCTGTTATTACTTGTTTTTGCATTCTGTTGTTTGTTTTTCATTTGTCCTATTTTTCACTTGAACGTTCATTTTTTTTGGTTCATTCTTCATTTGTTCATTTGTTTGCTTTCTTGTTTGTTTTTGGCCAGCTGTTTTGGCCAAATGTTGTCCATTTGTTTATTCATTAATTTTTTGTTTGTTTACTTGTTCATTCAAATGCTTATTTGTTTTTGGCCATCTGTCTGTGTTTTTTTTTTTCATCACTATATTAATTAATATCCTTTGTTGATTAATTGGTTTGTTTATATTTTCTATTATTAGATAGTTTGTCTGTTGATTTGCTTGTTTGTTCAATCGTTCATTAATGAATACTTTTTTCATTAATTTGTTTGTTTGTTTATGCTTTAGGTTGTTTATTTGTATGTTTGCTTGTTTGTTTGTTTTTTAGTTTCTCTTTCCATTCATTTCTTCATTCATTCATGCACCTCTGATCTTTTTGTAGGTGAACACCATAGTCACACTTGGTGGCCTTGCAGGTCGCTTTGACCAGACCATGGCCACGGTTGAGACCCTTTTTCATGCCCAGAAGATGACCGATATCTCTGTGGTAGTTCTGCAAAGCTGTTCTTTGGCCTACCTCCTTCGAGAGGTAAACATTTCTCTCTAATTAGTATGTGCTAATCAGTGTTTGTATTTCCGTGCTGTTGATACCCTGATCGCAGCCCTTACCGCTCAATCGTGATATTAAGCAGTTATCAGCTGGAGATGCACTTCTCTGCCTTCGATGCGTTTTTGCATTTTAAAAGGTCAGAGCTCTGAATTATATGCAATTTTGAACTCTGCAAATATATCTTTTGGAATTCATCTTAAAATTGCTAGATATTTATATATGAGCAAATATAACATCATGAAATTGTGAAATTGCTTAATACAAAAGTACTATAAATGATGAATAAGTTAATATTTAGTGACTTACCTTTTAGGCACACAGCATGGCCAGTTATTTTGTCTATTTTTACGCAGCAAACAGAAAAAGTTCCAAACAAAGCCAAAGCAAGATCAACTGTTGCGTGTCGCCAAACAACACACACCTTTTCAGCCTGACTGGAATTCCAAGAACACAGAGTGATACGAACACAATGTAGAATCTAAAGGGGCTTTTCCACTGCACGACTCAACTCGACTCTGCTCACTTTTTGGGGGTTTTCCACTGTGGATAGTACCTGGTACCTTACACTTTTTTTAGTACCACCTCGGTCGAGGTTCCAAGCGAGCTGAGCCTATAGTAAATGTGACGTCAAAATCCTGCAGATCACTGATTGGTCAGGGAGAATCGTCACTACCAGCTTCACTGGATTTGCGACACAGGACATCAATCCGCTAGTTTTAAAGTTAGCTACAGCAATAGCAGTATCATTTGTTCACATGACTTTCAAATTGTAAAAAGAAATGGTTGTGCACAAAACCACGCCGTGGTCAATAAACGAGGTGCAGACGTTCCTCTCCTTAGCGATGAACAAAACGATGCGAAACGAAAAAGTCTTTCAGGAAGTGTCTCAGCTGTTGGTAGCACACTGCTACCACCGGACCTACCAACAGTGTAGGGAAAAGTAAAAGAAAAAATAAATTCAAAGTGACTACAGAACCATCAAGGAAAAGTGGAAGTGGTTCGACCAAATGGACGCTATCCAAACCGGTGGGAGGGAGAGTGCCCTGGACTCGATACCACGATGGAGGATGGTACATTTTGTTATGTTAACTCTATTCTCTGCTTGAAAGGTTCACTTTATTTAGTTGACCAGCTACTGGAAGCTTGCTTCTAATACAACCAGGCCAATTTAACTGTTACACTTAAAAAATGTAAAATCACCATGCAACAACTGCTTTATTCAGCACAATGAGCTAGTAGCTAACAGATAGCAGTTGTGTTACTGTTTTGGTCAGTTTGTGTCCTGTTTAAGATGATGTCACGGCAGTAGAGGTGGCGCAACGATGACGACCAGCCTGTAATCTCAAGCTCAGAAAAGTAAAGTGAGTAGAGTTGGGTCGAGTCGAATCGTAACGTGCAGTGCCAATAGAGTCTGTATTTCTATGTTTTTTACAGTCTGTATGTGCATTGGGCCAGTGCTATTCAGCTTGAATAAAGAGTGGCAAGGCAATCTAATTGTGTACAACTAATTAGACTCACCCTTAAATAATTGCTTTTGCTGCATTACCTTGTTGTCTGTATAAGAACATTTGATGAAATTGTGAAGATCAAAGAAAATCTAAGACATTGATGTCTCTGAGAAACTTAATCTATTGGTTGTTGAGGTGGGCCATAAATTATAATGAGTGAATCTCAATCTATATAAAGATGGCCTTGACTGGTTTAGTCCTCATAAAGCAGGCTTATAACACATTAATTCAGTCCTCTCTCTTTGCTGTATTTAATCGTGCATTTATGACTTCTCAAAGGCAGATCAGATATTTTTTGGAACTGGCAAACTTTGAAGTTTAATGATAAAAATGTCAACAGTTATATTAAGTGTCTAACTTTGTGCTGATTGTTGTAAGTGATAATTAGATCTTGCAGAATAGTTCTGGGCAGTTTTTGAGAGCAAATTTTTTAAGGCTCATCTTCCATCTAGCTTTTAAAACAGTGTGTGCGTGTGTGTGTGTTTGTGTGTGTGTGTGAGAGTGAGTCTGTATGTAGGCAATAAACATACCACTTTAGAAAAGTGCTAATTGAAATTTCACAATATCGGGCCTGACTATTTCTTGTGAAAGAGAACTGAGAACCGTATTGCAAATGGTGAGAAAGTTAAAAAAATTTCTGACTTTCTGACAATTCCTCTAGCTCTGCAGTGTGGGCTCATTCCTGTGTATTTTTGGGTCTCTCACTGCATTACCGTGTTTTTTTTATCAGATAATAGATTGATATATGTTACTAAAACTACCAGTTTCCATTCTGGTCCAGACAGTTTTAAGATGGTGTGTGTTAATTTGGTGCTGTGTGGCAAACCAGCAGGGGTGCAGGAGATGTATTTTAAAAGTTATCAGCTTGGCTCATAAATATTAATTAGATTAAGTTGACTGATTTCAGGTACTGTAAGTGGGTGCTAGCCATAGTCTTTTGCTGAGACTTCTGCGTTGTGTTAAAGTCATTGTTTTACATGGCCGGCTACTATTCTTCTTCTTCATGGAAAAGCAAATGAAAACTCAAATATAATGATTATTTCCCAAAAAGTGATTGGGGTAGACATTGTTTTTATCTTAAAAATGTCTTTAAAAGCTGGACGACCAGTATAGTGTTGATGTTGAAACTATTTTAGAAGCCTGGTTGAGGACACCAACATACAAAACACATGTGCCAGTTAGCAGCCATTATGGTCCTTTCATTAATTATGGTCCTGGATATCAATATGGAATGGTGTTCATAGGCCACACCTCTTAAAATGCAGTCTAGGTGGGCAGCTCACTAGTTTTTGGATCAGAGTTACTATGACTCTCACACTCATTCTCCTGTTCTCTTTCTCTCTCTCTCACACACACTCACAGGGCAGACGGCACCAGCTGAACGTGAACACTGGCTTAGAGGGTAAATGGTGTAGTCTCATTCCTGTGGGCAGCGCTTGTCTTACTACCACTTCTGGGCTCAAATGGAACTTGGGTGAGTTGCACACCCGTAGGCCACATGTCTGTCAACGCACACACACACAAAGACACACACTGAGCTCCCTGAGGACCATCTCCCAGCCAGTACCATCCTCTGTGCTCCATTTGCATGGCCCTGTCCTAGATAGGAGACATATATTACCCCTGACAGCTCAAATCTCTGGCAAACTCTCGCCGATGTTTCAGTTGATTCAGTTTGTCAAGCCTAGATTTAGAAAGAGCTCACATTTACATCATTTTATTTTAGCTTCTCAACAGCATTTGTGCTTGAATTGTTGATTTTGTTGTATAAACCCAATATTTTCACCAGGGATGGTCCATTGAGTGTGAGTTTCTCACAGATTAAACAAAAGACAAGCAACAAATAAGAAAAACAGTTTGGGGACATTGGTGTTGAACGATGTAGTAGACATACTGCATGGTGCAATCCATCTTTACTTTAAACTTTAGACAGTTTTTTTCCCCTTGTTGAATTATATAATGAAATGTGGAAGCTTATATGCTTTTCAGAGATTAAAGGTGAAGTGTGTAATTTCTGCACCACTAGCATCACCAAAAGGAATTGCTAAAATGTTTTCGAACAGTTTTCCTGAACAATTCCCTCTGGCCTACCAATGATTGCCATTAAACTTGAATGAAGCATTGGTTATCTAAAAGTTTTTCTTTACTGTAATGGTTGCTTACTCTCCTCTGTTACACTTTGGAGAGTTGGAGCCCTGAGTAGGTGAAAGTGGGCCACCTCCTACATGCATTCAATGTTAAAGGTGTGCCAAAGTGATTACTCTGGCTGAAGACATTAGAAGGAATAGTAATGTATGTTGCCCAACTGTTTGCCTTTGATCTGCTAATGCTTGCTGTCACCGAGAATAATCTCCGGCAAGCTTTTGCGGAGGACGGGGATCATTGTGAAAACTGCACGGCCTGATCACATCCAGGATGCAAAGGAAACCTGCCCCTCTTATTAAATCCTGCAGAGGGCACAGGTGCTGTTGTTGAGGTGGGACTGCCATGACAAAGACATGACTGAGAAGCTTAGCCTTATTGTATCTACTGCTTGTGATCTCTGCTAAAGGTGAAGATCTTAACCTGATCTTGAGGACTCGGGGATGTGCCCTTTTGACCTGGATATCTGAATAAACTTACATGGAATAGGCTACATTTTGGAATCTGATTGAGCCTGTGTTTCTGCATCAGGCTGGCTCCAAACATCACATGAAGGCGACATAAATGTAATCCATATGACTCCAGTGGTTTAATAAATGTCTTCTGAAGCGATGCAATCCCTTTGGGTGAGAAACAGATCAATATTTCAAACCTTTTTTACTATAAATCTCCACTTTCACTTTCAGAATATGAAAGTGGAGATTTATATTAAAAAAGGGCTTAAAAATGCATCTGTTTCTCACCCAAAGGGATTGCATCGCTTTAGAAGACATTTCAAACCACTGGAGTCATATGGATTACATTTATGTTGCCTTCATGTGACGTCTGGTCACCATTCACATGCATTGTATGGACCTACAGAGCTGAAATATTCTTCTAAAGATCTTCGTTTGTGTTCAGCAGTAGAAAGAAAGTAATTCAGATCTGGTTTGATATGAAAGTGAGTAAATGATGAGAGAATTTTCCTTTTTTGGTGAACTATACCTTTAAGCATGCATTTTAGTGACTCACATTTAGATAACAGTCATGCATTATATACTTATGATGGCCAATAGCTAGCAGATGCTATTCTCCCGACTATACATAAGCTGCAAAATCCTTTTTCCATTGTGTTAGAGGTACATTTTTTGTATTTAAAACTTAAATTCTATTAAAGATATACCATTTGTACATAATACATTTGCCGTCCATCAGAGTGAGATAGCTTTATAAAAGCTGCGTGACAACTGAGATGCCTCATAGGCACTTGAGGTTAACAACAGGTAATGAACATAAAAATTATATAAAGCATATTCATCACATCTCTTGATACTGTGTTTATTAGTCTTGTTGTGTCTCATTACACAGCTTTTGCCCAGACTCCCTTGAGCGTAATAATGAGAGAAGGTTATACAAAAACATATTCTGAGAGAAACATAGTAATCAGTTTTCTAATTTCCTGTATGATATTAAATAATTCTTCCTTTTGGTGTTTTGAAAAATATCTTCTAGGCTGGTCAGCTTGGCCAGTTTGGGGGTTTTGGGGCAGCTAAACCAAGAAATGTATCAGAAATTAGTTGCATTTCTTTTCATTTAAACAGATTATACGTTGTTGTTTTTTTTTTTTTGTTTTTGTTTTTTTTTGGTTCAAATTTGAATTTCTGTTTTAGTTGTTCACTCTGGACAACTCATTTAAAATGAATGAGCTTTCTTAAACATTAATGTCTATTTTATATAGTTCTGTTTATCCTTTGAACAACGTTGGAGGATGATGTTTAGAAACATTGCAGAGTTCAGCTTGTGAATAAATGTTCTAAGCAAGTTCTGAATGTTACACAAGGTTGTTCATTCAGAGACAGGCTGCTGTCTCCATTGTTAGAATATAAGCGTGAAAACTGCATTCAACTCCGGAACTAGCATTAGCTATAATAAGTGCACATTTACAGTACAAATAAAATCTGGAAACTGACATCACTGCTAGCAACTTATTTCCATTCCTACAGAAACCCACAGAAAAATTGTGAATTTTTTGCACCGTTTAAGCTGTGTAGAGCCAAGATTAATTATTCCCAATAATACATGGATTATTCATGACCACAAATGTATTTACTTAAACTCTTGTGAATGTTTCCAGATAACATATGCGAGAGTATAAGACATAGCATATGTATGTAAGATAAGAAGAGGTCCAGAGTACATGCTAAATCAAACCTTTGGGAATGCAATAATGTTTGTAGAATGGAAAATATGCCAGACTGGGGGTAGGCATGGCTGTAGTTCGAAACCTTGCATTAGAGTTATTTGAGATAACAAGCCCACCAAATGTTCAGCTACAGAAAGGGAATAACTGCTGGAACTGTTGGCCTATTCCCACTCATTTTAGTCAATTTTATTTCAATCAAGTCCATGGCTACTAAATCACACACAAGATCATATATGCTGTAAATCTAATTATTAATTCAATTACAAATATAATTGTTGCTTAAAAAATGTAAACATTTTATGGAAAGTGATTCAATTCTTCCATTGGAAATAATAATAAAAAAAATAGAATAATACAATATAAAATGTATACATTAATAGTAAAAAGTCTTTATGACTTCAAACAGTCTGCAAAGTTTTAATATAACATTTGATATTTTTATTATTCGAACAGTAATGTAAATTGCAATTAAACAAAAAACTTTCTTGTTGTTTTGTTTTTTCAAAAACATCCAAATAATTTAGCTTTTTGTAACACACCTTTTATTTTATCTGAATGAAAAAGTGATCCTCAAAAATGTACTACTGGTTAAAAGAATTTCTACTGTATACTGATCACACCTATATGCAGTGAATCATGTGAAATTATTTGAAAGCCAGTCTTAAAGAGATTTTTAGTTTTACTAATAGATTTTTCTTGAGAGAATGAAAACAGATCTGTTGTATATGAACCATTGATTTTAGAGCTTTTAGCTGTAGTGTTGTTTCCTAGTCGACATCAGGGTTATAACCTCATAGTGTCACTCCAACCATTCGATTGAGCTTCTGTGAGAGATCAGAAGAACATTTATAGCCACATTGGGATATTGCCTACTCTTCATCTGCACATCTGTTGATGATGGCACTTGCAAAAGAAGCCCTAATAAACTCAAATTAAGCCACATTCAGTGCAAAGCAATACAGTAGCTACCCTTCAGCTCTAATAGTCAAGGTTCCTGGTAATACAAATGCAGTCATTGGTGCTTATTGATATGAGTTTTGAGTCAATTGAAAAGCTAGCTTTGTGCAAGAGATGACATTGAAAGCAGTGGCTTCCCAAAGGTTATGGTTAATTCATTAAAGGCTGTTTAATGGACGCCTGCAGTGGCCCCAAGTGATTTAGCACCTCAAACTCTCATTCTTGGTAATAGCGGCAGAATGGGATGACTTTACGGCCCATTACTGTTCTATTCCCTTGATACTGAGATGTTGGGTAGACATCAAGGCCAAATATTAAAGTTAGTCATCAGACCTGGGAAAGAGCTGCATTCCGAGAGGGTAATCATGTCATAATTTAGATTTCTGACAAGAACTCTGTAGAACACAATGCGAGTTCTGTTAGTACCTGGAGAGGCCGTATAAAAATGTATATCAGCTTGGTCATCTAGTGTTACATGTCCTGTTCTGTAAGTTCATTTTGATGAGCCTTTGAAATGGATGACATTGATGCACATACAGATAAATAAAACGAAAGTATGTTCATGCACTAGTCGCTATGCATTTTTAGTTTTGAAAGTCACATTGTAGATTCACATAGCCAGACCTTTAAATTAATGGCATACTGGGTGGTCAACATTGAAGCTTATTCTTGCCGAAAACCAGAATTCAGACGGAACGCATTCTAGCTCTAAAGAAATCTAGATGCAGCGCAACACATGTGTCATACACCTTGACATTCTTTTTTTTTTTTTTTTTACCCAACACAATGTCTAAAGAAGTGTAGCACTCTTGGGAAAGACACTGAAAAACAGCTGAAAGCAGTGCAATAGTCTAAGACGCCCATCTAGTGCATTTTTACAAAGAAAAACGATGGAAAAGAGCACAAAACGCATTCGATGTCAACAGCTCGTTAGACAGAAAGAGACCATCTGACCATAAATAGAAATTGAGTAAACAAAAAACAAAAAGAGGTAATCAATGGCACGGCAGAAAATACAGGGGAAAAAAGTGGTAGTTGTGTTTAGACTAACTTTATATGGACTTTCACTGAAATTACTCCAAAAATACAGTTCTGCTCAAAACTTTCAAAGTATTTCAGAGTATTTCAAACATTTGATGCGACTAACCTGACAAACTTTGACAAATCCATTGATTAGTTCTTCCCTGTAAAAATGACTTTGTTTCCAGGTGAACTGATAAAAAACCTATATGCCCTTACTTCCAGAAGCTGCACAAAATCAGCCAATCAGGAAGTACTTTCCAGTTTTGTGAGCAGGATGCATCAGACAGTCAGCGAATGGACTCTTGGTGGTTCATAAGCGAGTCTACATGGCAGGTTATGAGTTTGACTCTGGTTTTGTCATGTTTACTTTATTCAGTGTCCTTTTCAAACTGTCTGGTGCATTGTAACTCATGCTAATAACACAGTTAGCCCTTGCTGCTAACTCTCTGTTGACATTGTTAGGTCGTTGTTGGTTTTTTTTTTTAGGGAGGGTCAAATCTATATTGGAAGCAGAAAATTTGGGGGATGCTGACAGTCTTCCTTCTGTTCATATGAATGTTTAAAGGACATCATGCTGTTCTTCTCAGAATGCCTCAGCGTGAGTTTGTGTAACTGAGAGATTTTAGAGAATGGGCAAAGCTTGACATTTTGATAATTTGAAAGCTAATGCCACTTACAGGGCTGGTGAGTGGATGGTCGACCGGCCATTCAGAGATGTACATTTCAGATAAAAGCTTCTGCCATTAAGGTATCATCATAGGGCTGAGATTCAGATTAAAGAAATTTGTCTATTTTTAGAGTCTCATTTTAATATATCAATGCTTTCCAGGCTCATTGGTGAGAATAGTGTTACTTTCTTACTTTCCATCCTTCATTCTGCTTCCTTCGCATCAATTGTTTTATTTCAAATTATAGGCCTTCTTAGACTAACTGCCCTTCTGAAAAAGTACTATGGTGGTACCATGGTATCAGTGATGGTCCGTCAGAGGAGGCTGAGCCTCTTGAAATATTTAGTCTAAATAAATGGATTCACTGTTTTAATCGATTTCTTACTGATGTGCATAACTGATGCATGTAATGTAAAAAAAATTATCTTATTTGTAAGAATGATACTATGCCAGAGGAGCCTAAATGCTCCTCTGTTTAAAATGACCAATCAGAATGGAAATGCAAATTGCTAAATGTCATTTGATTTCAGATATTGCTCCCTCTATATAAATAACCCAGTCATTATCAGAAGTAACACAGATGTAAGCAATTAGCTTTCATTATAACATCAGTGCATCATCAAGCCTGCTTGCGGTGAACACAACAGGTGGAGAGTGACAGATAAATAAATGAATAAGAGTGAGGCTTTCATATTTAGCTTAAATATTGATGGAGTCTGCATTATTGAAGGATCTCAAAACAACTGAACAACAAGGCCAAATATAAATTACCATAATTATATAGCAGAGGTTGGAGTTCCTCTACACCCAAGTGAAATAGATGTTATAAGGAATGGGGGTTTTCATTAGTTTACATGAATTTAATGCCATTTGTTGACTTTGGCCATAGTCTGCAGATGGCACTGCATAATTTGTGCCATTTGTTTCCTATATTGACAAATGTGGGGTTGGTGGTTGGAAAGATTACCAACCCTCACTAATTCTCAAGACTATTTTAAGATAATAGGGTATTTCAACAAGATACATGATAAATATGATGATGATAAATCTTCATATATCATTATTGTCCTACTGTAAGAAAACAGGTTTGATAAATTAATGTATACATCCTTCTCCTTGGAAATTTCCTGTTCTGGGTACATTGAGGGTATCAGATGGTAGTAACGTGGTACTTAATATATAGGCTACTGTGGTACTGCATTATTACTATATATACATAACATTTATTTATGTGGTATTTCAAAGAAAACCGTCGTGATATCATGGTGTTATCATGTCCAAAAAACTTGTAATTACCATGGTTTTTACTAGTGTGATTATACCTACAGATGCTAGACTACTAAAGTCATAGTCTATAAGTACTACTAGTCTGAATAGTAAAGTAGTAGCTAAATCAATGCACTATATTAACAAGTAGCATTTCAGAAATTAACGAAGAGCTTTATAATGCTGTCTTTTTTAATATACCATATGTTGTTTCTTGATTGTTCCATTTGGACATAGGAATATGCAAAATAGGAGAAAGAGACATTCTTTGTTCTGTAACCTTTAAAATTCTCGTTCATCCAATGCTGTCCTCTGCACAAATCCAAACAGTAGTGGTTTTCTCTTTGTTAGGAATGTAAGGCCTTGAAGGTGGGTGGGCCAGATTGTTATTCATAGTTTTATAACATACCACCAGTTTCCATTTTGATTTGGGTTTGCTGTATGAAATATCTGGTATGTCCTCCAGACTGAAGTTGTCTTACTATCCAATAAGATGTATTACCATAACCCACTCAGCGGGATGACTGGAATAGCTGTTGATGGTGTATTTTTACAGAATATTGGCCAGTCAGTGTATGCTGAATATTTATTGTGATTACTATGGTTAAAGTGCTGCATTTATAGCTTTGCTGTCAGATTTCAGTTATTGCCTAAAGATCTCTGAAGGACAGATGCTTTTTAATGTGCTTTTTCTTCACAGACGAAAGGACAGCATGTCTATCTTTTGTGTTAATTCACTCTCTCTCTTCTTTGACTTGCTCTCTTTAGCTCCCTCTCCTCCTCTCTCTTTCTCTTTGATTTGTTTCCTTATCTAATCCCTTAGCCTTTTTTGCCACATCCACAGTCATTGGGATTGACAACCATATTTACTAACAATTGTGACTCTCGAATTGTCCTGTTCATACATCTTACAGTAGCAGCTTGAGTACTGTCTGTATAAACAAATAACCAAATAGCAATGAATGCCTGTAACCATATTCGGGTGACCAAAGTACATATCAAAGACACCAATTTCCATAATATCAGAAAGTCTTATCACAGTTGACCCAGTGTTATATAACAAATGAATCCAATCATACTGCAAGTTCATTAATAAATTAACCAACGAAAGGTTCTAATAGTTTTCCACCATTTACATACCATATTCTTTTGCTGTATGAAAATAGCCTCTTTTTCCATCACTCTCTCTTTTGGATTTATTTCCTTAGTTTCCATCAGCCTCAAAGGAGAGAATAAAAAATGTCTGAGGGGGAAGTTCTTTAATGAATAAATTTAATGAATAATAAAGTGAATTTAAACTCAAGTCATCACACAGCATTTACAGCATTTCTTTGACTAGAGCCCTATTCCCTCACTGCTCGAGCTGCTGTATGCAGCAGTTAATCTCTGACCCCTTGCAGAGCAGAAAACATGTAGATTGTAGGTTGGAAGTCATGAAGCTCATTGGTGTGGAATAATGGCTCTCAGATACCTCTACACCCTCTCAGGCAGCCAGACCACCATCAGAGATGGACCACAGAGAAGGAAACATTAGCCATTCCTGTGTAGACAGGGGGTGCATAGCTCGAAACATTAGTATAGATGTAAGAGGGAAATTGAGACACATTGGAGCCAACTCTGTATGTGTGCATCCATGCTTGAAACGAGAGAGTGGTAGGAAATCCAAGTGAAGACCGTTTCTGAAAGAGGAATGATATTCCCTGCACAGATGGATACCAGAGCAGTCATACCCACAGCATGCAGCGGTGATATTTTATCAAGACTTAAAATCACTGTTTTTTTACTTGGTTTGGAGATTTGCAATATCTCCATGGCAAAGGAGAGAACCGTGTTACCCTCTGTAAAAAAAATGTAAAAAAGTACTGATGAAAGGATGAATTATGGGAAGAGCTGTAGCCTTTGGATAATCAGGGTATAAACATAGTCATTGGTTTTGTTTGCTAAATCATGATGGTTGCAACATTTATTATCGGTCAGAATGTTGACTCTTACTTGCATTGAGCAATTTCGGTCTGATACATTTCAGAACGAAACAAATAAGGTTATCGCAAACAAAAATTATTACCAAGACGAAAACTTGCATTGAAAAAATATTTTTGTTAAAACAAAATAAAAACCGTAGTTTTCAAAAAACACAAACTCAACTGTCTGAAACTACAAACATGTACTACAATATGAAAAAAACCTAGAAATAATATTCTTCTATAATTCTTCTCAATAGAATTATTGAGAGAATTACTTTAATTTTCTTGTTTTCAATAATTGAAAGATTTCTCTAGGGATTATCTTGCCATATCTAGATTTTGGGGGGTGGGCAACTTCTTACTTGGGCCAGTAAACAACCATCAAAAAATGCAACCGATCATTCTTTCAGAGCACCCTAGCAACCACCCAGTTAGTAACTGCATAGCAATGTCCTAAAACACTCTGAATACTTTAACAACACCCTAGTAACCACCCACAACACCTTTGCATAGTGCTAGGTAGATTTTCATGGGCAAACACCACTCATTTTGTCTTTGGAAAATGTATATAGATATTTGTTGGTGCATGTCAGGTCACAATATGACGTTTGGGCTCTTTCACACCGACCAAGAACAAGTACACCTGTGTATCGTTACACTCTCTGGCTTTCATTCTCTAATGTGTCCTCTAAAAAAAGTTTGTCAATACAGACCAAAACAACCTGACTTAATTGATTTTAGTGTTTTGTCTGGTGAGCAGTACTGGGGGAGAAGATAAGAGAAAGGTTGGCCTTTGATACTTTATAGTGAGATCTGACCAACAGGTCCCATTGAGACAGAATGAGCGTGTGCAGACCATGGAGTTTTTTAAAAGGGTCATTTGAAGGTTTTCTTTAAGTGTTGTGCTTTTAATAGGCTGTCATCTCTGACTTGTTACAGGCCCAACTGTGTGTTGTAACTCCCTTTTCTATAGTCTACACAGTATATTCCCCAAAACACAATCCATGCGTTTTGGAGAGGTGCAGATTAAAAATATTTTTATGGATTTTTAATTTTTAAAATTTTTATTTTATGGGGATTTTGCCAGTAAAGCAGGTTTGACATAATCACCCTGCAGGAGGTCAACTTTCCGTGTCATTATTTAAATCCATTAATAGTAAGAGTGAAATTCAATATATTTCAAATTAATTAACAGGCTTATACTTCAATCCTCATGGGAGATGCTAAAAAAACACTGTCGCAATATAGATAAAAAGATCAAAGTTGAACTCTGTGTAAGGTATTGTTTTTGTAATTAGTTGCCTTTTTCTTAATTTTAATTAAAAACTGCTCAAAGCCATTTTAAATCAGACATTTGCATAATTAATTTGAAAATAGATCCTCACTCGTATAAAAAGATTTTCATGCTAATACACTGCCTAAAAGTTGCCATTTGGTTTTAAATAAGCAGATACTTAAGAGCCTATGACTGGATCATTATTGCAGGGATTAATACGTTTCAGCTGGCAATAATTCTTTTAACCCTATTTGATGCAGTGTGTAGCTTCTCATTTCTTAAACAACCACGTCAAAGATGTATCCCGTGGTTGTGGAAAAGATGTTATTGTGTTTCAGAAGGGGCAAATTATTGGCCTGCATCAAGTAAAGAAAACCACTAAAGAGATTGCTGAAAGCACTGGAATTGGGTTAAGAACTTTCCAACGCATTATTAAAACATGGAAGGATAGTGGTGAACCATCTGCTTCACGGAAGAAATGTGGTCGGAAAAAAATCTTGAATGATTGTGATCAGAGGTCACTAAAATGCTTGGCGAAGTCACATCATAAAAAAAATCGATAGTAGAACTTACGGCTATGTTTAATACCGAAAGTAAGAGCATTTCCACAATCACAATGTAACAAGAAATTACAGTATTGGGACTTAACAGCTGTGTGGCTACAATAAAGCCACTTGTTAGTGAGGCTAATCGGAAAAAATGACATAAGAATAAAGATTGGACTGTGGAGCAATGGTAATGTGGTCTGATGAGTCCAGATTTACCCTATTCCAAAGCAATGCGCACATCAGGATATGAAGGGAAGTGCATGAAGCGATACACCCGTCATGCATAATACCCACTGTACAAGCCTCTGGAGGCAGTGTTATGATCTCGGGTTGCTTCAGTTGGTCAGGTCAGCAAAGTTATGCAGCAATAAAATGAAGTCAGCTGACTACCTGAATGACCATGTTATCACATCATTGTATTTTTTCTTACCTGATGGCATGGACATATTCCAAGGATGACAATGCCAAGAAACAATGGGCTCAAATTGTGAAAGAGTGGTTCAGGAAGGAGATTTTCAGACATGAATTATCCACCACAGAGTCCTGACCTTAACTCCATTGAAAGTCTTTTTTTGGATTTGCTGGAGAAAACTTTACTGAGTGCTTCGACTCTCACGTCATCAATAGAAGATCTTGGCCAAAAATTAATGCAACCCTAGATGGAAGTAAATGTTGTGATGTTGCATTATGTTGTCGAAACAATGCTACAATGAATGTGCACTGTATTCAAAGCTAAAGGCATTCTAATATTTTGTTGAAACGCCTTTAGCTTTGAATACAGCGCACATTCATTGTATCTTGTTTGTATATTAAATAAGAAAGGAAATGGCAACAATATACAGGTACCTGTTTAGTCAGGGCAGAAAACTGTTTAAAGGGGTAATGGCATGAGGAATATATTCCTTGATCTTTTGGCATATAATAGGTAATTTTACTATAAAAACATGCTGTAAATTTCAGAACTGAAAACTTCCCCCTTAAAGGTTTTTATCTTTTTTCATGTAAAGGTATGCAAAAACATTTTCTACTCCCTGAAAAATATTAATGAATTAAGTGACCTGAGATATCTCTGTGACAGCTCTAGACTCTGTAAACAGCTAACAAAAATATGTCCGTGGACAATGACGCTTTCTGCCTGTCAATCATTTTGCGCATTCTCATAGTATCGAAGTTGCAGCCAATTATTGAGGCATAATTAGTTTTTATGCCATGTTGTTCAAAACAGTTGTCAGTAGAGGGCGCTATTTTACTACTGTTGTTTTTAACAACCATTTCTGCTCTCAATAAAGCTCATTTTGGTATCTTTGTAGTTCAGGGTTTTGGAAAGAGGAGGCATGGCTAATCCAGTGGCTTCATCTTGTGGAAGTAGAAAGGCTGAAATTGCACAACATCTTTAATAGGAAAAGAGCATTTATTTAAACCAAGCTGTAAAAATGGCTCATTTGGAATTCGTGGAACTTGTGATGTCACAAGGACCAAATATATCTGCATATGCAATGCCCAGATCATTGCACCCATGGCCCCATCAACTGGTGCTCAGTCAATCACACAGGTGAAGAGGAGAGGGATGGGCCTGTCATGGGAGACTCTTCTAAAGTGGACTTACACAGGACATCTTTATGTGCCTGTATGGATTTAAATGTTTTTCTACATAAACATGCTGTGACGAGGAGGAGGGCACGGCCAGGCCGTGAGGACACACGCCTGCCGCTGAATTGTCCTTATCAGCCGGGAGGGGGATAAAGACGAGCCGGAGGAACCAGTTCGAACCAGCTCTCTGAAGCCCTGGGAAAGAGCGAGGGGGAGGGACAGAGAGAGGGAGAGAATCTCGCTTGCTGATCCACGGACATGCCGTTGCCTGGTCCTCAGCCACTCCTCCGCCCTCTGGCAGACAACAGCCACTCCTCCCATGGCGGATGGCCGCCAGTACTTTGACCCCTGGCGGACTGGCAAAGCTCCTTCCCTGGCAGAGGGCAGAATGGGTAAAAGATGGGCAAGGAGGAGACAGGAACTGGCACCAGCCACCAGCTCATCTTTATCCCCTCCTGGCTAATTAGGACAATTCAGCACCAGACGTGCGTCCTCACGGCCCGGCCACGCCCTCCTCCCTGTCACACATGCACAGACAAATGTCTTTTACCGCTTGATACATATCTCGGGCCGCTTCAAAAGACGCGGTGTCAAGTTACAACTCTGAAGAGAAGCTGCTCTCTGTCATTCAGCTGCTGCCTCCTGCTGTTTTGAGCATAAACACATCATGGACATGTTCTTTTGCCATCTGCAGGCATTGTTGGTGTATAAAAACATGAACAATAATGGAAACTGGATGTGGATGTGTCTCAACGTATTTTAAAGTGGATTGGATGTTTAGCTCATGTCATACCACTCATAATATTATTTAAGCTTTGTAAAGAAAATGTAATTGAATGATGAGGCTGTTAAAAACTTTTGGATGTGATTGCAAAAACCATGAGTAATCCGTTTCATTCATGAATATTTCATATGTCATGACTGTTATAGTTTATGGTGGTGTCCGTTGTAGGGTGTAAGTGTTAATAGTTGTGCTTGAGATGAACAGTTTAATATATTCAGATGCAATGTGTTGGATGTGCATTATGTGTAAGCCCTGACAGTTTTATAATGTTTTGGTGCTTATTGATTTTCTTCCAATTGAGTTTCAAAAATAGCTTTAGTTTTATTGCAAAAAAAATTTAAAAAATAAACGTTACTAACATTAGAAGTCGACCTCAGGGTAGATAATAAAACTTTTTTTATTTAAAAAGAGCATTTTATCTAAATGATAATGTCTGATAATAAAAACTAAAGAGCTGTCCGCTCTGGTTGCGAGGTCACATGGGAGAGCGATCAAGACAAGGCACACTTTTGATGGTGAATCAATACTCTATCGCTTTGGATAAATAATGATTGGTCATGCCAAATACATTAGATCAGATTTTTTTTATTTAAAATACAGTTTTTTGGGTTCCAGACCCAACTTTTTTGCTTTCGTGGAACACAAATGTAGTTATTTATAATATTTAGGATATTTGTTATTTAGAATATCCAAACTGCTTTTTTTACATACAGTGAAAGTTAATGTTGACCATGGCATAGAGGCAATATTTACAGTTAAAAGCAACTTAAATTTCCGTCAATTCCTCATTCAAAATATCGGATGGCATTAGAAGACTTGGAATATAGTGCACAAGTCGTAAAGCGTAATTATGGTGTGGTTTTGTCCTTTTTGAAACTTGACAGCCCCTGGTCACCATACACATTCATTATATGGAAGAGAGCAGCTCGGACATTCTTCTAAACCTCTTTCTTTGGCGTTTCACACAAAATCGAAAGTCAGACAGATTTGAAACTAAATGAAGTTGTGTAAGTTATGCCAAAATACAAATTTTGGGGTGAACTATACCTTAAATGTCATTAGCCTGCATAGTCGTTGGTCAAAACAAGACAGCAATATAAACTGACCAAAATTGCATGTCATTATTTTGAGGCACATTAATTTGGGGAAAGGTGTTGGATATGCAATTACTTCCACACAAATGGTCTTCCCACTGCACACAAAAGCTTCTCTTAATGGAACAATGGCTGACAAAGCTTGCTGCTCTGCATTCTCATTTGCATATCAAAATGACTGTGACTGGAGAAAGAGCCTTCAATTCCATCAGAAATTGGCTGACAGGTTTTGTTCTGATCAGGAAAAAGCAAACTCTCTCTCTCTCTCACTCTCTCTCTCTCTCTCTCTCTCTCACAGCACGATGACAGTAATTCAAACTGGGCTAAATGCAATCCAGCATTATGCCCACTGTTAAGCTAAAGTGAGCATGACTCAGCAGGTTTTTAAGCGCAACATAACTCTGATTGTCAGAGCGTCTGGGAAGCAGGCAGAGCTTTTTAATATTAAGCTGTCAAATGGATAGCGGGCGAATCCCAAGCAGAATGACTTCGGAAGGACTCATGTTTGTAGGAGTCCCAGAAGTGTCTTTTCCCATTTCGCTAATGTGCTCCTTAGCCCTGCGAGACACAGCTGCTTTGCTCAGAATTTTAATGATGCTTTTAGGGGTTGAAAGATGTGTTAAGAGAAATTGCGGCATCCGTGATGCTGTGAGACTAGATCAAAAGGACAATGGGTGTCAAATGTCAGTGGAGAAATCAGAGCCCACGGCTCAAGAAAATCCTTTCAGATTACAAATACAGGCCAGTTTGTGCTTCTGTGTGTGCAAGCTTTAAAGCTGTTAGCTATTGTGTGAGTTTTAAGACACACAACATGGCTCTTTTATCCGGTTCAAGACATTTAAAACAAACATTGGAGTCCTGCTTTTATAAATGCACTGTAAACTACTTTTGCGGCATTTTCCAGAGTAAAGAATCAACTTTTTGAACTGAACTGCTTTGTTACCACTAGGATTGCTTCAAAGCACATTTTTTGTTTCATTGTATTGATTTGGAATAATTGATTTGGTTTTGGGTTTTAAAGTTCATCATTACATATTGTTACTTAGAAATCTCTTATTACTATTGTTCATACTAAAGGGGTGTTCACACTAAAACTTGCACTCCATTCACTCCCATTAGAAATTCCATTCTATGCTGTGCATCGAAAGTTCAAGTTTGGTAATCTCTAACCTCCAAATCTATATGACAAGAAGACGCTTTACTAGCGTCACACACTGACCATTTATCTCAGTTCAAAGAATACACATTTTTAAAAGCTGCATTTTTTATTGTTACAGGAAAATAAGTAGACAATATATTTTCCTATAATATTTTTGGTTATTTGTCATTTATTGTTTACTTACGCCAAAAGCCCTCCCACGTGACATCATATCTTGGTCTGTTGCTTTTGCTCAAAGCCCAGTGTGCGCCCCTTAAAGGGATAGTTCTCCCAAAAAATTAAGATTCTCTCATCATTAACTCTCATGCCATCCCAGATGTGTTGTTCTGATCACAAACGACGATTTTTAGAAGAATGTTTCAGGTAATCACAATGTAAGTGAATGGTACAAAAGTTTTGAAGCTCCAAATGCACATAAAACGATATGATAGGTGTAGGTGAGAAATGTATCAAATATTTATGTCCTTTTTTTACAACAATCTCCACTTTTACTTTCACTTTCACATTCTTTTTTTGTTTTTGGCAATTCACATCCTCCATGCATATCGCATATACTGGGCAGAGAGGATTTTGTATAGTAAAAAAAACTCTCCCACAATCACCCCATCATTCCACTTCTGAAGACATGGATTGAACTATTGAGTTGGATGTATTACTTTTTATGCTGCCTTTGTGATTTTTTTTTTTTTTTTTTTTTTTTTTGGAGCTTCAAAGTTTTGGTACCATTCACTTACATTTTATGGACCTACAGAGCTGAGAAATTCTTCTAAAAATCTCTTTTTGTGATTGCAGAAGAAAATAAGTCACACATCTGGGATGGCATTTTTGGGTAAAGTATATCTCTAAGTATTAAAATTCAGAGAGGTGTACTATTACTTTTCTAAGTGATTTAACTTCAGATTTTTGTCTGGTGGACAATAAAACGGACCAAAAAAATCCCATAGACTTGCAATAAAAAAGGGACCTGAGCCATATCAGAGAGGCATGAGCCAGCAAGCAATTATACCTAGCAACCATAGCGCAACACACTTAGAAGACCTTAGAAAATGCATAGCAATGCATCACTTATTCAGAAAATTTTTGTAATCTTTGTTAAAGTACATTTCAAAGTTTCCTTCACATTGGTGGGATTTTCTTTTCAGATTTTCTCACCACAAATAACCAGTTTAATTTTTCATCGCTGGACTTTCATTCATTCTGTCTTGTCTGCAGTTCATTGAGGCTATTTACTTTGAAACACACTGAATGTATAACCTTGGCTGTCATGCAGCCTACACTCTTCAGTTGGCAGTTTGCGTCAAAGCAAGTCTTTATTTCTCTGAAGCAGACGTCTATGTTGTGGTCTCAGACGGTCTCAAAAAGCAACCTAAAAGTGTCAAAAAAGTACTCTATGCACTATATTCCTGTAGACTTCTGAAGCCATGTGATATCATTGTTTGACAAACAGACTGAAATTGAAGTTGTTATTCAGTGAAAAACAATTAAATATCAGTGACATTATGACGTTTGTGGCAGGTTTGCATATGCAAAGTGCAAATTTCGATCTGTTCATCACACAATTCTGTTATATGGCATCCAAAGTCTTGGAATATTGGCCATGAGTCATATGGACTAGTTTTATGAAACTTATATGTTGCCTTTTATGTCATTTTTAGCTAAACAGCCCTCAGTCCCCATTTACTTTCATTATATGTAAAAAGAGTGGCCATTACATTCTTCAACATATCTCAGAAAATTCATGTTTGCGTGAACTTTCTCTTTAAATTTGCATCCTTTTATGGCTGCTGTTGCTGAGATGACTCAGCCCACACACATATAAAGTATGTTTTCTTCTGTAAAACCAGACAGTATTATTCCTGTAGAAGAGGTATAAAACTTGTGCGCGGAACCTCTCTTATCTGAAGGTCAAATTAGCATCGAGTTCTCACCTCAGCCTTGTAACCTCCCTCCAATAAAGCCATAAACATTTACTAGAACCGCTATCAATCCACACCAGATGGCTAGTTCAGCCGCACAGCTCACCTCACATGATAAGCACAGAGCAAGTCAAGGTTTTGGGTATGAAAGCACAGATTTTGCTTAAAAAAAAGTATTGACAGTGACTCAGCCACATGGCTATACCATGTTTCCCATGCCTCTCGCCTCTCTGGGTCTGCGTGTACTTTCGTCTGTAAATATTGGGTACTAAGGTGAAGTACATCAGTCCTGGAAAGGCCATTACTGCATGGAAACATCTTCATTGTTGTCAATAACGGCTGCGCATTAATTTCTGCTCCTGCCGTAGCATCAGATATCGATTGCAGTCGGGCTGAGGAGATTGCTAATGAAGTTTCCTGGATACCCTGAGAAAAGGCTTTGTGCTGAAGCCAGCCATATTATACATGCATAAGACCAACTGGTTAGAGGTTGTTTTAAGTTCACCTTTCATTCTCCTTTCTTTTCTGTTACAATGAGCGATATTACAGCAATAGTTCTCCAAAAACAAAATTCTGTCAACATTTACTCTCATGTTGTTACAGACCTGTATGAATATCTTGGAAGTTCTTTTCCATATAATGAAAGTGAATGAGGACTGGGGTTGTCTAGCTCCAAAATGACAAAAAAGCAGCATAGAAGTATTATAGTATGTGGTCCATAGGACTCCAAGTAAAACTTCACGTCCAATTCCATAAATCTTCTGAAGCCGTACAATAGCTTTGTGTGAGTAACAGCAATTCAATTTGTTATTCACTGAAAATCTTAACCTTCACTGTAGCTCTCATATCAAATATGGCACTATTTTACACGTCACATCAGGTTTGATGTCCAATTACACCAAATGTCATTGGTTCTCGCATGTCTTGTGATCAAACCTCAATAACATCAAACCTGATGCGATGTAAAATATATAGTGCATAAGTCGCATGGATGACATTTATGATAATTTTATGGTGTTTTGTTTTGTAATTAGGCAGCTTGACGGCACCAATCCTGTTTTGCTTTCATTGAAAGGGAAAGATCAGCCTTAATATTCTTCAAAAATTCCAATTTTGAATGGGGATCAGGGCTGTCGTGCTTCAAAATGGCAATATAAAAAAGTAGACTATACAACTTGTGCTCTATATTCCAAGTCTTCTGAAACTTAAGTCATTATTCACAAAAAAGAAAACAATGAAACATCAATGACATAATTATGTTCATGCCACGTGACCAATTGTCATTGATTACTGCATGTCCAGTGACCAAGTAGCCAGAAGTGTGAATGAGATGTGGAAGATTGTAAGTAAATAGTATCATTAACAAAATGTCAGTCTGTTCATCACACAATGCTATCGTATGACTTCAGAAGACTTGGAAGTTTTTTTTTGGTTTGGTTTTGGCATTTTGATAGCCTCTTTCACTTTCATTAAACTTTCATTTTGTTCCACAGAAGAAAAACTCATGGAGTTTGGAACCACATGAGGGCGAGTAAATGATAACAGAATTCAAATTTTTAGGTTAACAATTCCTTTAGTATCACTCATTCTACCACAAAGGCAGATAGGAACAACTCATTCCAAATTAGATTGAAAGGTGAACTTATCCAATCTCAAACCAACAGCTGTCCTACTCCAAAAGGACAGCTTGTGTGTGTGGGGGGGGGGGGGGGGGGTTTACATGAAACCACTTTAAAGTGACTTGGCTCTAACTGCTTCACTCAAGCATCTCTACTCGTTTCTGTATGCACTGCCTCGGGCCATCTGTCCTCCTCTCATCTGCTCAGAAACATCTGCTGCTACACATACCTCTATAATACACTATCCATCAGAGTGTTGACCAACCGTCAGAGTCTGCCACTGAGATGCTCATCAGCTACATACTGTGATTTGTCAGCATACTTTAGTAGTCATTTAGCTGAACAACTTATTGTACAATTATTAGAGACAGTCTCCTTGGAGCAATCTGGGCTTAAGTGCATTGCTCAAGGGCACAGTTGTGATACAGTGGAGTGCTTTCAAAATAGTCCACACTGAAAATCTGGGATTCAAAATCTAATTTAAAGGGATATTCACCCAAAAATGTGAATTTTCTCATCATTTACCCACCCTCTTGTCATCCCAGTTGTGTATGACTTTCTTTCTTCTGCTGAATACAAACAAAGATTTTTAGAAGAATGTATCAGCTCTATTGGTCCGTACAATGCAAGTGAATGGTGACCAGGCACTTGAAGCTCCAAAAATGAGATAAAGTTAGCAATAAAGTAATCAATACGACTCCAGTGGTTTAATCAATGTCTTAAGTGATCCATTTGTTTTTGGGTGAGAACAGACCAAAATATAACTCCCTTTTCACTGTACATCTTGCCATTAGAGTCTCTAGGCACAATCATGATTTCAAGCTCGATTACACTTTCTAGTGCTTGATGCATGCACAGAGCGCTAGATGGCACCATAGGAAGTGTAATCAAGCTTGAAATCATGATCGATAAGGAGACTGTTGTCATGGTGTATGGTGAAAAAGGAGTTACATTTTAGTCTATTCTCACCTCAAACCACCTGGATCACTTCAGAAGACTGACTGACTTTATCTGATTTTTGGAGCTTCAAAGGCCTGTTCACGAGTTACTTATGGACCTACAGAGCTGAGATATTCTTCTAAAAATCTTAGTTTTGCAGATGAAAGAAAGTCATATACATCTGGGATGGCATGAGGGTTAGTAAATGAGACGAGTATTTTCATTTTTGGGTGAACTATCCCTTTTAACCTGAAAATCAATACATTTTTAGGAGTTTGAAACCATAATAAAAATAGAAACTTTATTATTTGAAGTGAAGCTAATTTTTTTAGACTGCATTGTTGCTAGGTGACTAATCAAATAAGCAAATATGTGACACTGACCATGTGTAGTGTTGCTATATTATAAGAAACATTAAAGAGAATTACATACCTGTAAAAAGAGCCTATTATTACGCCTGGAATTGATGGTGAAGATTAAACTGGCTCAAAATGAATGCTGTTTAACAAAGATCCATCTGTAAGAGACAATTTCTCATTCTATACAGTAGGCGGATAAATGTAGTAGCCATTGAAACGCTTGTGCTGTAATGTCAAAGGGCTTTGTCGCCATCACTGGTCAAATTGTGAATTGCAGATGATTACAGCTGTGAGGCTTTAACATTTGATTTCTCTCTCTCTCTCTCTTTTACTCACTAAAAATGACTGCTTAACAGAGGCATCCAGGGAGGTAAAAGCTAATTGCAAACTCCAGTCAGGTTTTTCAATACTTAACATCTCTTGTTTGGTTGAAATTGTCCTCATCTCATCGTGACACGCTTTTATTAGTCCAACACAAGTGACAAACTAAAGCCAGTACAGTGAGTACATCTCTCTTTCTCTCACTCACTGAAATTTGAACTTAACTTATACTAAAAAATCTCTAAATTTTATATATATATATATTATATATTGTGCCTCCACAATTCTAAAGAGAAAATAAATATTTCAGTAATTTTTGGCTAAAGTGTGGCTTATACCCAATTTTAAAGCATATAGATTTAATTTCAATAGTCAAAAGCACATACAGTTTTGTGGTTTATTGAAACATGTTGAAAATCTTGAGGGTGTTGCAATATACACTTTCGTCACTGGGGGTCACTACGAGCTCACCATAGACCCAATTGTGGCAAGGAAAGGGTTAAATAAAAATAGAAAGATCAAATTAGTTTTTGTGTAGTTTAGAAGCTAATGTTGTAAAATTATGTAATGCAAGGTAATATGATTTTATTTTTTTCTTGGTAAAGATTTGAAAAACACCAGTTCAAATATTAAGGTCTTTCTTCTTGGAATGATTTCTCATATGAAAACTTCAGTTGGTGCAGAAGAGATCAAATCAGTGTTCACAGGCTTTGCTGTTGCTCCGAATAATCCTATGTGCTCTCCTAGGCTCCAGTGGCCTCATAAATTACTACTCAAGCATGTCTGACTTTTAAATGGACCACCAACAAAAATCCTTATTATTTGGTCACATATCAGCCAACAGGTTTAACTCGTTGATTTTTGAGTGGCTTCCTATTGTCCAAAAGAAATAGCATGCTCAGTGATCAAAAGAAATGAATGCTTTTGTCTCTGGATGCCTGAGGCCATTGAAGTGAGAGGCATTAAACTCTTGTCTGGCACCCAGATTACAGCACTGTTGCTGTTCGGGGTTTCCAGTGAGCAGTCAAAATGAATAGGAGACCCAGAGATGGAGAGAAACTTTTTCGTTCCCACCAGGTTATGTGAGGGCACGTTCTATCCTGGTTCACTCATTAGAACGCCTCCACAAGTCCCCCTGGCAGGTTTAGTGAGAAGCCTCGGGTGGCCAATTTAACTAAAACCACTGCACTTCTTAATGGATTCAGTGTGCTCACACTTCACAAAAAGCTTTTTTTTTCTTTTTTTTTTTCCATCCTCACACCTTAACATTGTGAAAAGCCTTATACTTCAGATGAACACACAGGAAGATATTGGGATAAATGTTAGCAAAGGGAATGGCTAACATTCTGCTTATCACCTTTTGTGTTCCACTGCAAAAATTCATATGGGTTTGGAACAACAAGAGGGTGAATGATTGATTACAGAATTCTCATTTGTGTGTACTGCACGACCTACGACTTTAAGAACAAACTCTGCTTTTTTTCCCCTCTCATTTTCAGACAATCAAGTATTGGCTTTTGGGCAGCTAGTGAGCACATCCAACACGTATGAGGACCACGACCCCAAAGAAGGCAGAAAACCTGTGACCATCATCACCGACAAGCCTCTTTTATGGAGTATGGGAATTAAAAGACTTTGATTCCCATACTTATTAAATTAAAATGAATTATGCATCTAACAAACAAAGCTTTTAAAAGTGCCGTTTTAATCAAACAACCTTTTAATAATGAAGACAATGAGTAATGTAACTTTTTTTTATTAACACAGCCACATATCAATGTTAAACACACAAAATCATGATATTTTTTTACAAATGTCCGCAGTCAGTCCATCATCAAACACAGTTTCAGGCAGCCGAGGGTATGCATGGCTTCATCGTGCAGCCGATTCAACCACCACTGTAAACAAAAGACCTGATTTAATCACAGAGCAAAGACTGAATGCCACAATCTATTCTTACATCTGTACAAATGACTCTTTTGATCAAAGCATCAACCACCACCTGATGTACAAGCTTTAATATACTCTTGAATTATTAGACACTGAGTTTGATTTTCTTTTTACCATTAAATAATGAAATGCCACAAGTTGATATAGGCTAACTTACACAATGATGTTGTTGATGGGGATGTGGATGAGTTTGACAAAGAATCCAATGAAGCCCATGATGGCAAATCCTATTGCTGTTGCCATGGCAATCTTTTGGAATTCTAGCAAGCAGGGAAAGAAATCTTAAATGGTGTATTTCAGCATAATTTCTTTTCAGTACATGAAATATTAAATATTTTGAGACAAGTAAAAAAAAAAAAAAAAAAAAAAAAAAAAAAAGTGTCGTCTTAAGATTAAGTGGAGTTACAAAAGGCATTTTATTATTCCTGTCTGGAAAATCCTGTGGTAAATGTGGTACCTGAAGCCATCTATGGACTACAATTATGAATCTATAGAAACAGACTGCACTTTTTAGGTTTGCATTACGTGCAGTATATACATGCCAGATTTGTATCCATTTATCTACACTTACACACCATTTATCTTTTTTATTGCAAACGAAAATCACAACATTTAGGACTTTATCTTGTTATAGACAAACGTTAAGGAAGGCCTTCTGAATTATAAAGATTTAAAGGGAAAGAGCTCGACGTACCCTTTCTGTCTGGTTTGGTGCATCTTTTGACTAGTCTGATGGAGTCCTTGACGAACTGCCTGCTAGGCTCCACGAACTGCATGACCTGATCCATGTTGAGCTGAGGCTGAAAACAACAATCTAATCAAGAACAATAACTACACACTATCAGCTTGATCTGATTCATCATTATCTGAGTCAGAACTATCACATCAACATATAGAAAGAATCTGCAACACATACTCTCTTAACTCACACTTATATACCACTTCTGAAATTGTAAAAGTGTCACACCTTATGATGTGGAAACTACTATCAAGTCGCTCTGAATGGCTTGTTTGGTTTTAACCTACACTACTGTCTGGTTTAACAGCAAGATGCTAACACTATTCAAATGAAGGATTTTTCATGTTTAATTTAAGCTTCTGAAAGGCAATAATCATTCATAAAAATCAAACTAGGGTAGTAAATGCAGCTGTTACTGTTTACACTAAAATTCAGATCAGCCACGTCCTCGGTAGGCCAACAAATATAATGCTCTTCCTTTAAATAGACTCTTAACCACATTCATCACTTAGAACCAAATACAGACCAACTAAAAAGTTAAAGTTGAAGGAAAAGACACACCTGTGTTGACGAATCAAAGACTGTAACAGTGTGGTTCAGCAAGATGTGATAAACTCACTCCGCTGTATGTAAAGCCACGTAGATTTAACTGCGGAAAGACTGACGCATGCGCACTCGCTCACAGCTGCTGCTCACTGTGACGTGATCACTGCTATCTAGCGCTTGGAGTTTAGAATGCAATGATTTGTCTACGTCATCCTAGATAGTCACACTGCCGATCAGATAAAAAGATTCTTAATGTAATTTAAAAGACTTAAAAATAAAAATAATATGCCCACAGATTTTTCTGAAAACTGCAACAAGCCAAAATATACTTTAGAATATTTGTATCCGTGCTTGTATTTGCAGCAAGGCAAAACATCTTGTGAGATCATGGCTAACGTTATCAAATTTCTGAGGTTACTGTTGATAATATCAGGTATGCTTTATATTTAAAGACATCTTGCGGGAGGCGTCCGAAACTCCGAATGATTCCGTGTGATTCGCAAACCGATTCAGGCCGTTTCCCAACCCGTTCGAAGCAATTCACTGAAAATAACCGACTCAAAAAGTTCGTAAATTGGAGCTGCAGATTCTGCGAAATGTGAATTCTTTGCCTCTACATAAAAACAAATGTTAAACCAACAACTAACCTAAATTGTTATAAGCCTAACACATTGAACAAAGTTGCTGATCTGCTAGTTCCCAGCATACATTGCAACATGAGTAAATTATGCAGTTAATTTTATATGTTTATTTTGCTCTTTGCTGACATTATTTATGCTGTTGTTGTTTTTGTTGGCACTGTTAGTTAGTAGTTGTCTGCTGATGTTAGGATTAGGAGCTTATCTTTTAACATGACAAGGTTTCAATGGTGAATCACCATTATTAAGGTTTGTGTGTTAAGGGTTGAGGTCTGTTGTGTGTCTATATCATTTGAGTACTGCTTTGCAGGATATACATCTCTTCAGAGGCAAAGATTATAGTTAAACTTCATATAAAAGTAATTGAAATTGTGACTAAATGAGTGATCTGATGACTTTATAATTGGCTAAACAAGAAATTAGTAGTTATCTCAAGAATTTTTGCAATTAGTGAACAAACAAATTCACAGACACTAAACAAAGCAATGTTACTGAGGACAATTATTAAGAGAGAACTAAAAAAATCTTACTGCATTATGTTGCATTGAATTTTTAAGGGGAGAGTTCAACCCAAAGTTTTTTTTATTTTATTTTTACATTTTTATTGATTCATACAGTAAACAAAGAAATGCAAAACATATATACACAGAATCAACATTTAACCCCCAAGATTACCCCTCCCAACCCCACCCTGACCCTCAACAAACATTTCTGTGGACATATATATATATATATATATATATATATATATATAATCCCACACATTTATAACTATACCTCTCTCTCTCCACTGCCCCTCCCCGAGAGCCCTCCTATAATGGCAAATAGTTGCCCCATTTCCCAACAAACAAATCCAAGTTCCCCAGTCTTCTTTCAGTGGTTCCCAACTGGAGTCCTCCCAACACTACACATTTTGGATATCTCCCAAATCAAACACACCTGATTCAACTCATTATCTCATTTATAGAGATTCTATGACCTGAACTGGGTGTGTCAGATAAGGGAGATTACAAAATATGCAGTGTTGGGGGGCCTCCAGCAACAGGGTTGGGGACCACTCCTTGAAAGCCACCACCCTCCCCATCTCTGTGCACCACTCCTGAAATGGGGGTGCTCCAGTTGACTTCCATCCCCTTAAAACAATTTGTCTGGTGAACATAACACTTGTAAGGACCCATTTTTTTATGTGTTTATTCTCTATATTGATGACCACCCTATCGCCTAAAATACAGAGTCTGGGGCAAAATTACTTTTTGAAAACTGAACTTTTTGGATCTTAACACACCACCAAAAAACATGGGTTGTGTCTCCATCTTCTAATTGGCATTGCCCACAGGTGGGTGTTTTTTAGACCAAGCCGATACAATCTAGAGGGGGTCAAACAGAATCTATGTTAAAATTCTTGAATTGCATCACACGGACCCTTGCATCTCTAGATGCAGACTTGATGTTTTTTAGAATCCTAGCCCACACTCCCTCCTCCAATACCACAAGTTTAAATCTTTCTCCCATAATCTCTTGATAGAAGTTAAAGCTCTATCCCCCAGACTCTGAATTAGCAGGTAGCAAAACACTGATGCCTCATGACCTTTTCCAAAAGCAGTAATCACCTCTCCCAGAGTGTCTGCCGCTATAGGGGGCTGTATGCTACTCCCATAAATAGTACAGATCTGGTGCTGCAGCTGTAAGTTCACACAAAAGTTAAAATTCTCTCATAATATACTCACCCTCATGCAATCCCAGATGTGTATGACTTTCTTTTTTCTGCAGAACACAAAGATTTTTTGAAGAATATCTCCGCTCTGTAGATTCATACATACAATGCAAGTGAATGGTGAACAGAACTTTGAAACAACAAAAATCACAAAAGCAGCATAAAAGTAATCCTTATGACTCCAGTGGGTCAATCTATGTCGTCAGAAGCGATATGATAGGTGTGGATCAGAAACAGTCTTTTTTTTTTTTATAAATCTCCACTTTTACATTCGTCTTCTTTTGTTTTTTCCAAGTTGAATTCTTCGTGCATATCCCCACCTATGGGCTGGGGCTGCTCAAAGGTGGAGATTTATAGAAAAAAGTACTTAAATATTGATACCCACACCTATAATATTTCTTCAGAAGACATGGATTTAACCATTGGGGTCGTATGGATTACTTTTATGCTGCCTTTAAGTGATTTTTGAAGATTCAAAGTTCTAGCCACAATTCACTTGCATTGTATGCACCTGCAGTGCTGAAATATTCTTCTAAAAATCTTTGTTTGTGTTGTGCCAAAAAAATAAATTCTTACATGTCTGGGATGGAATAAGGGTGTGTAAATGAGAGAATACAGTTTGTGTAGTTCCGAACAAATAACATTTTGTGCTTTGCCCTAGCTTTGCTATATTGCCCTATCGATACCCCTGGTGGATATGATGTCAGCTTTTGGGACAAAATAAACTGAATGCAAATGCTCAAGAAAAAGATTTATCAGACCAGAATACATTTTAATTAATCACATTTCAATATTTCTATTGAACGATTACAGCATACGCAAATTCAGCCATTATAAAAGTATGTAATATACAATATAAAACATTGTGCTTGTATGAATCCTACAGTTTACATTATCTAGTCTATGACATTAGTACAAAAGTTTCATTCCACTCTTCTCATAACTATGACTGATGGGAGATGTTTTCTATATGTATTTCAATCCCATGTGATGCCAAGCATCTGACAGCTGAGTTCCCAGAGTTTCTGGGCCATTTCATCATCTGAAGCTTCTCTCGAACACCTCGCTGTTGCACAGTCACTGTAAACAAGGTAAATCCTTAATGTTAAAAAATTACATTATTTATATTGTCAGATTCACTCTACAAACTCCCAATGTAAAGTAAAATTGTTGTATTTTGTGCAGGGAAAGCAAATATGCAACGGTAGATCAATTGTTTTTCCTATTATACTCAATACCTATAATATCCTCCACTTTCCTTGTCCAGCTCTGACTCCACAGCACAGTAGATGGTGGTCTGGGCCCCCTGCACGGTGGTCTTTGTGAATGGGCGGAAGACCTTGACTGCTATCTGCACAGGCTTGCTGAGATTCCTAAACAACTCTGACTGCACCACGCCAGGATGGAGGGAGTACACAGTCACACCTGTGCCTGCAACATGAAATACTGTATGATTCCTTATTAGCTTTATAGAGTGAATCACACACACACAGTCATGTCTATTGAACATTATTTAATGTTTCTGTTAGACTCTGTTTAGCGTAGGTACAATTCTCTCTTTTTTTTAAAGTTCAATGGTATCAGATATATGGTAAAACTATATTTATCTATGGTATATGCTTCAAAAATATTAGGTTACTTCCATTGTACATGTCCAAAAAGATATGGTTTTGCCATGGTAGCAAGTAGTACCATGGTACTTTTTGGTACTGTTTGTTAGCGTATGATTGTCCTTTCCGTCTCTGTCTGAGTTAACTTAATAGTTTAAAAAAACGTTCTTGGGGCCTGGGTAGCTCAGCAAGTATTGACACTGACTATCACCCCTGGAGTCACAAGTTCGAATCCAGGGCATGCTGAGTGACTGCAGCCAGGTCTCTTAAGCAACCAAATTGGCCCGGTTGCTATGGAGGCTAGAGTCACATGAGGTAACCTCCTCATGGTCACAATAATGTGTGGTTCTCACTCTCGTGGGGCGCATGGTGAGTTGTGCATTGATGCTGCGGAGAATAGCGTGAAGCCTCCACAAACACTTGATAAGATGCACAGATTTACGTCTCAGATGTGGAGGCAACTGAGATTCGTCCTTCACCACTCGGATTGAGGTGAGGATTTAGAGCACATTGGGGAGAAAAGGGGAGAAAGTCCCCCCAAAATCAAACATTTTTCAGAATATTTATAAATCTCCAACTTTGAAAGCACTATACAGCTATAGTGGAAGTTTCTTTTGGACTTGCATACAAAACTATGTGTAACTTGTTTAAGGGGCATCTGAACAGATTACGAGTGTCCACTATTATTAGATTTTGGGTTCAAATTGAAGACTGTGATGTCTGCATGCAGCACATCGAAGGCATAACAATCACTTTAATATCACAGAAAACAGGACATTCTCCACTTGCTTACAACAGTCCTGCTATTCTTAAGAAATACTCAGAGATAAACTCAAGAGGTAAATATTACCAAGTGCCTTCCTTTATCTCTGTTTGTGCTTGGTTTTGGGATAGTTTACATAGCCGCCACAAAACAAGGGAAAACATCTGGAGTAGTTAATGTCACTTTTTCCTCACATGTATACCAAATAAAGCAGAGTTAGGGAGCAAAAGCAAACGGTACAATAGTTTGTCTGACATGGACACCCTTACTATGAAGGTCACATACCCTGCAGTCTTTTGGCCAACGAATGTGTGCAGAGGATGTTCGCTAGTTTGCTCTGCCCGTAAGCCCTCCGGGGAGAGTAGCTTTTCTCGCTGTTTATGTCATCCAAACAAATGCTGCCCCATGTATGGGCAACAGAAGCCACGTTGATGATCCTAGCAGGGGCAGATTTCTTTAGGAGGTCCAGTAGTAGGTAGGTGAGAAGAAAATGTCCTATTGGAGATTTAGGGAGGACAAAAATAGTCAGGAGGTTGCTTGACCTAACATGACCTTTCATTGTCTTGTTTGTCTTGTTGATGACTCTGCACCTTTTTGTATACGACTCAATACATGGATGGAAAAGGATGTATATAGAAAGGATGTATATTATGTGAGTGTTTAGGTCCTGGCAAGAGCAGTGCAGTCAAGACAACTGGAAACCAACTTAGGTTGGTAAACAATTAAGGAGCATGCATGAACATTTTAGGGTTATGTCCTCTGTTTGAGAAACGAACAGGACACGAACATTACAAGGACTTCTGAAACTTGTCACGTGAAACAAGGTTGTTTATACAAGGAAATAGTCTGTAACCACACACAATTAGTGCTTAACTTGAAAGAGGCCATTTTTTATTGACCAAATTACTTGGTTTACTGGTCAGACAAAGTAGCAATATTGATTAGATACTAATTAGGACATTTTATTTTACTGATAGTCTGACTTCCTCAGACTTCCTCTCGGGAGGTACGTGGTTAAGATGTGGATCAGGTGAAATGTGGATGCACAAAAACATACAAACAAACAAACAAACACAAAAGTTTTTACCTAAATGGTTGACACCAAATTGCATCTCAAAGCCATCAGCGGTTTTTGAGAATGGACACATCATGATGCCAGCATTATTGATTAGAATGTTGACTTGCTTTTCTTCTAAAACACAAAATAATGAATAAACACTAATTAACAAATGACACGACGAGTCATAGATCACTGGTCATGACTCAGGTCTGTTCTCAAGGGTCACAGACAACAGGAGAAAACAATGCTCAATGCAAAAACTAAATCCACCTAGCCATATATCATGTATAGGTAATCATTTTAATAAATTTGGATCAATGTTTGATTTTGAAGGATTGGATTTTTTTTGTTCACTTTTGTATGATAAACACTTTTGGGACAGTTTCGGGTCACCACATTAAAGTACATTGCATTTAAATTAATGAAAAGTCTTAACACACCTCTGTTAATGAGTTCTGCAAATGCCCTTATTGATTTGGTATCTGATAAATCAAGTTTATTGATCACAATGTTTTGGTTTCCAGAATCCTCCATTAGTTCTTTTCTGGCTTCCTCTGCCTTTTCCAAGTCTCGACAGGCCATGATGACTCGAGCCCCTGAGAATGCCACATAGAGAAGCTGATATTAATGTGCTTTCCATAGCACAAACAGTCAAATTTCCAAAAAAGAGAGTAGATATCCTTCATGGATCTTGAATAATTCTCTTAACGTTTTCCAGCAAATTTCCTTGCATAACTAATTAATTTGGTGCTAAACAGGGATGTTAGGCTGGTGAACTAACACAATAGCTGTTAGCTTGGTAATTACTGTGCAGAAAGTCTATTATACTATTCAGAGCAATTTGGTTGGCAAGCATCAGAGTCTCTTTGTTGGAATCCAGTGGGTCCACATGGGAAAGTGTACAGTTTTACCTCTCTCTGGCAGATAGTATTGTAATCCTGTCATTTATTTGTCAGCATGCATTCAGAGCTTTCAAGAGCCTGTCAGTTTTTAAGATTAAATATCTGCTGTTTTGGTTCACATTTGCTGCATCACATGTGACATCGAAACACTGGCTAAAATGTAACTTTTCATCCCAGAGTCAAGTAACTTGTTAACAAAAGGCTGCGGAATAGTTAAAACAAAAGTTTTGTCATTATGTACTCACATGCCGTTCCAAAACTGTATTACTCTCTTTCTGCCGTGTATCACAAATGGGGACATTTTGAACAATTGTACTGGTTGTTGTTTTTTCCCCCCCCCCCAAGCATTCCACACATAAAACTATTGTATGACTTCAGAAGACTTGGAATATAATGCCAAGTCATATAGACACATTTATTGTGCGTTTGCATTATTTCTGAAGCTTGAAAGCTCCAGTCCCTATTTATTATATGCAAAAATGTCCAGTTAAAGTCTTCAGAGTTTCGCTTTTTGTGTTTCAAAGAAGAAAGAAAGTCATACGGGTATGGAACAATATGAGGGTGAGTAAGTAATGACAGAAGTTTCATTTTTGGGTGAACTAATGTTTTAGAGATGTACTAAATAAACTAGATTGAAAATGAATATGTCTGCAGCAGAGAACATGAGTGCAAATAGAACAATTTGCCCCGTAATTCAAATTATATTACATTTTCTTTGTGTTCTCTGACAAGTTGCAACATTTATGGTTTTATCCCTTAACAGGTTGCCATCCACATCCACAAAGAGCTTTACATGTGCAAAGAATGGAACAAATGAGATCATACAGAGCTTTTTCCTTATAAAGGTCAAGTCTGAGTTAAGAGGAAGCGTATCCTGAAAAATTGTTGTGTAACTAAGTCATTTATAGGTAAATATTTAATAATAATTCATCTACATCATGTTTGGTATAGTGAACGCTGAAATTCTTTAGATTCTTACCTCTTTTTGCAAGATCCCTAGCAGTCTCTTTGCCTATGCCTGTATTTGCTCCTGTTATTATGACTGTTTTATCATCAAGTCTTACAGAAGAACTCCACTGACCACAGAAGAAATTTCTGGAGTTGATAAAAGACAGATAGAATGCATGTGTTTGGAGATGGACAGCTTTTATTTTATATTAAACAAATGGTTAAATATATTTTGGGTAAGACAAACCTTAAGGTGAATTTTGAAGTAATGGAAATAAACTGTCTACTAACTAAACATTGTCAACTAGTATAATCCAAAATGTAATAGCTTATGGTAAATAAGTCAATAATTGGTATTTGTGGGTAACTGGTTTTCGTCATGTTTCAAAATATCGCAAGCTCAAAAGAACATCTATAAATGTCACAACTATTATAGATGCTTCTGAAAGTAACATAAGTTTCCATAGACACTGAAGGAAAGGAAATAAATCCATGAAAATAAAGCATTGCCTACCTTACTGAGTGCATTGTTCCACTATTGGCAAGTTTCCCCCTGAAAACAGTGGTGCTCTACTCTAGCGTTCTGTCATTTTATGAATGACATATTACTATGCTGTCCGGATCCAAGCCCCTCCCCTCCAGAGCACTGTCTTTTGGCCAATGAAACACGTCTGAGGTCAATGTTAAGAATGTGACGCTATCGTGCACCCGCAGCTTGCATGACTTGGTGGACAGAATGTAGACCCACACTCTTTTTCTCTTGAACTTCAATTAAGCTATTAACAGTTTATTTAGCAATGCAGGACATTCCGCTAGACGTCAACAAACCACACAATCCAATTACGTCAGCCATTTAGAACCGATTCCAAAATGTGCTAATTATAGCCACCTACGTCCACTAGATGTCCTCGTTGCGCGAGTTGTTTCTCTACAAACCATTGACAACTGGATGGATGGATGGATGGATGGATGGATGGATGGATGGATGGATAGATGGATAGATGGATAGATAGATAGATAGATAGATAGATAGATAGATAGATAGATAGATAGATAGATAGATAGATAGAAATTTTATTTTAGGTATGATACTTTATTCAATGAAGGGAAATAGTTCAATAAACATGCACATATCTCTTTAATCGTTTTATGTCGAAGTGTTTAACCCTTATGGACATTTTTGTCTTTTTCATTTTATGTTTTCCGACAATTTTGGCTATATTAAATGCCAACATACATTTTGTCAAAGTTGTGTATTTTGGGGGGAATTTTGATATTTCAGCCTCAGTTCCTAAAATACATCTATTATACACTGTGCACACAAACTAGTTACACTCAGGACCTTAAGGACAAATATTTCCCCATTGAAACCAATTAAAACTGCTATATTTGATCCCATTGCCATTAAAGCATATAATCATGAATTCTATGATATTATGCTTTCATTCTGGAGCCCTGGTTTCAAATGTATTTTTAATATATTTTCCACCAGATGGCGCCATTTTTCTTATGTTTAGCCTATGGAGCTAATACATGCTTTTTCCTATTTTCTGGTTGCTGTATTATAGAGCACTGCAGGCCAATTGAATAAACGATACAGCTATAGAACTTGTGTGGGTGTCTTGGTATGGATGTCAGAGTGTGTTTTGTATGTGTGTACTGAGAAATTTGTGTGTATGTGTAAAAACAACTGTGGCATTATGTAAACAAACTGGCATTTAAAGGGTTAAATCCTGAACAATAATGAATATTTGATCGTTATGATCAGGACTGATGTCAGTAAAGGTGGAAAATAATATTAATATATAATATTTTTATGGCAGTTTTTTTACGTGGACATTTTTGTCCTCTAAGGTCCTGAGTGAGTTCTTTTTTTTATCTGAAACTCCACAAAAAATCAATGTTGTTGATATTCATTGACATATCATTAATTCTCCATTGCTTTATGAAATACTGGTATTATATATGTGCAGAGGTATAAAAAAAGAAGGCTCAGTTGGGCTAGTATAGACAAACCGGGGTATAAGGAAACTCAATAAGGGAATTAGTGTGAAATAAGGCTGTGGTTGAAGTCATTTCATCTCCAGCGAATCCCCAGCAGGTGGCAGCTGGCAGCCCATAGTCTGCTAGCAGTGTTGTCATCATTAGCTGCCCTTGAGCATGGAGCCAGAGTACAGTTACTGTGAGAGATTTTTAGAGGAATAATTACTTTATTAACACATTAATGTGTGGAAAATTCATTTCTCTTGGTTGCTGCCAAATTTAGTAGGCTTACATAAAAAGTCAGCCAGTGAAACTTGTAATATCTTTTTGTGACTTTCATGGATTTTATGAGTGCAACAGGCTAGCACCACTTGTACTAGCTCTAACAAACCTGTAGTAGGCTCCAGTGAGCAGGTCTGGGGTAAGAGCACAATACAAGATGGTGTATGCGCCCTCTGCAGGAGTTTTTATCAGAAACCCAAATGTCTTCACAAAGAACTGCAGAGACTTCTTCATGTGTCTGATGAGGTCTGTCTTCACTAAGCCTGGGTCCACAGCATACACACTCACCCCCATCTCTGCAAAGAAAGAGGACCACATGTTAATCATCATTTAATAAGTTCCAGTAAGTGAAATGAGAAGCTGGCTTCCATTTTGTGTAATAGCCTAAAACCTTGAATTTTATTAATGGACAAAAGCAGTCAGAATATGCAGTGTGCAAGAATGCTCTTGTTACCTAATACCAGAGGTTTTGTGGGAAAGACATGGGACTCTTATGTTAATATACCATATTAATGCATTAGCAATGCAATTATTTGTAGGCCCAGAATTGCCAGCAGCTGTATCAGTGCAAACAATGCTGCTTATGTTTCACTGTTCCCTTGGACACATATTTGAAATGTCAGTGTACAACTGCTTAAACAACCATGTACACTTACATCATTTTTAAAGGTGTTATATTAAAAAGAAAATAAGCAGGCAGTGAGTTGTTAATGCTACAATGGGTCCCAAAGTCTGAGACCACTGATGAAAAGGCTTCTATCATGCATTTTTCTCATTACATATAGAAAATGTACAATACAATTATATTTTTGGCATAATTCAATTGAAAAAATATATTTGAATTTCAGAATTTCTTGGTATTTTGTTTGTCCTTTGTAAATCTCCAGGTTTCAATGATATACCCCACTATATACAGTATGTATATATGTGTGTGTGTGTGTGTCATCAAATTATGCTCTTACCCTCCACTCTTGTGGCAAGCTCTCGTGTGAAGAGTACATTGGCCAGCTTGCTCTGCACGTAGGCCTTCACAGGATGATAGCTTTTCTTGCTGTTCAGGTCCTCAAAGTAGATATTTCCCATGGAGTGAGCCAATGAGGAGACATTAATCACTTTAGAAGGAGCTGAATGCTTCAACAGATCCATAAGGAGGAATGTGAGAAAGAAATGTCCTGAAGAAGAAAAGGAGTCATTCATCTTCACCTCTGAATGCATTTCAAGCTCTATTGCTATACAACATATAAGGAATATACTGAATAAGAAATATAGAGAAATAGCTTACAGAGAATAGCTTTGATGATTTCTTACACTCTATATCACAATGCAGATTCAGTAAGGATGAGAAGGGTCATTTATAATACCTAAATGATTGACTCCAAACTGTGTCTCAAATCCGTCTGCTGTTGTGGAGTATGGACAGATTGCAACTCCAGCATTATTAATCAGCAAATGTAAAGATTTTTCAGCTGAAACAAATAGTAATATTTTATTACTTTAAAAGATGTGGTCAGAATTAAACCAGAGCATGTATGAAATCATTTTTAAGGGGCACCAACACATTTTACGCATTGGACATACAGAGGGCCCCAAAAGGACTTGAACAATGTCTCAATGTAATTAACAAAATATAAAAAAATGTATGCAAGATATTTTCTCAGAACTAACTTCACTTTTCTGAGCCATTTTTGAAATAATTTTTTTAACCAACTGGTCCCAATGTGATTTCTCACACTCAAATTCACACAGGCATCCTATCAGAGTGGAGTTCATCACATTAACTATGGACATGTTCAGTTTGCTCCTTGCATTAACATGCGTTTCATATCCGGATTGTATCTGGATATTCTTTAGCTGGATTGTATTTACACCTCGCAGTCAAATGCCCTCACTGTGATCAGATAGAAATGCTATCAAAGTTACCCGAGGTTCACTTATAATAGTAAAAATTAGAAGTAAAGGAAAAAAATTGTAAACAGTCATATATTTGTAAAAATGTCAGAAACGCTTGGTTTTGGTGCTGCTTCTCCTTTAAGACTTGACAGTACACGCCCATTGTAATGATTGGCTCTCTGCTCTTAACTGATCTCCTCTCTCTCCTAACCATCTCACCGCTTACCACTATTGGATGGGCTTCGGAAGTGATTAAAACTAATGTAGGCATTGGTGTTGTGGAGGTGGACAGATGCAAATGTCTACCACAGTGTGACATCACAATTTGGAGGAAGTTGGCAGCTTGGATTCAACAAATGCTCTTTTAGCAGTGAGGAGGAAATTTGAGTTCTGAAACTTACAGTATGTTTTTATATTACAATGTAACTAATATGTCAAAAGATCAAGGAAAATTTGACTGCTCATGTCATGACCTCTTGGAGTGCTCTGGCCAGACACTGATTGGCTTTGTACCAGATCTCATTGCACATTACTTCAACATTTGCCCTAAAATATTTATTTTCTATCAATTTTGATGTGGCTTATTCCCTTTGTGTTTTCAGCTTGTGTTTGTTCACTGTTGTAACTTCTCGGCCACCATTATAAACAGAAAAAGGCAAGAACCCACAGCAGAGCACTTGATGACTGTAATGTAACCTTATCACATAAGTAGTAACTTACGTAGTTGTAACTGGATAGTGAAAACGCATTTGCATGTACACCTTCTTTGAATGTGGTCCCTGACCACATGTGATTTCAGTGATCCAATCAGAGTTAGTCTTGGGTGCATTTGCACCTATCATTTAATGAGGTCAAGTGCTATCCCATAGTGATCCAATCCCCGAAAACGCACATGAAAGGTGTAAATGGGGCCTTAGTGTCCAAATATTTTTCATTTATCTTTTTCATATACTTTTTTTAACAGTATATCTATTGTTTTAACAAGTGTTTTATGAAATGTTTTGTTCTTATGTTGATATTTCGTTCTACAATGCAATAACATTCAGATATAAGTTAAGTGTCTTAAACTGCTTGTGGCAACAGTACACATCAAATAAAGTGGATCATACAAAAAAATATTTTTTGAAAAATGTTCCTCAGTCATAACGTACTGTTGTAAATCAACTCAGCAAAGTCACAGATGGATTTGGTGTCTGCCAGATCCAGTTGACGAGCCATGACTGTAGCGTTCTCCACTTCTCTGCTGATGTCACTGGCGGCTTGTTCAGCTTTCACCATGTCTCTGCAGGCCAGGATCACCCGTGCCCCTACACATTTACATAAAAGATCAGCTAAATAAAGCCAACTCGCTTTCAATACAGCAAAATGAAGTTGTTTACACAGAACACAAAGTTGACTTAAATCAATATAACTTGTTCAATGAGCTTAATGTCTTTTTAAGTAAATATTGCTTTCTTAGTTCAATTCAAATTTCTAATTCAATTCAAATTTTATATAGAAGTAAAATTATAATATAATTTAATATGATTGATTGATTATAAAAACAGTTTGGGCTCATTGTCAGAGGTAAAATAATATGCCATTTGATGGTAAATAGCCAGTTTATGATCAGAGACCATCAGAGATCATATTCAGACTTAAGTTTGTCAAGGAGACACTATCATCAAAAACATCACTGAGTAAAAAGATGAGCTTTAAATGATCGCTACATGAAAAATAACTGAAAGTGACAACAACCACAACAATAATCAACAGCATAAAAACAAACAGCAACAGCAGAAGACAGTAACACTGTCATTTCCATCATTTATTCATACTGCAGTGTGTGTTAGAAATCCAAATACATCATGATGATGTGCCTAGTTCTCTTGACTTACATATTTGATTTCAGCTAAGGTTAATAACTTATCACAAAGTCAGCCAGCACAAACTTGGATAATTGGGTTATCTCAACAAGATCAATCCAGGGCAGTTATTCTAACTCTACATTTTAAGTTACGATAACTAGAAGGTAAAATCATTTTTTATAGTGGAATCATTATTTTTAGCTTCAGTCACTGGTCGCTTCTATGGAAAAAACATACACTGAATGTAAATGGTGACCGAGGCTGATATTGCTGTGTAACATCTCCTTTTGTGTTACACAGAAAAGTCATATGAGTTTGGAACAAAATGAGGGTGAGTAAATGATGACATAATGTTAAAGCATATTGAAGAAATTAAATGTTTTAATCAACCAGATTTTCAATGGAAACATAAGTGCGAAGTGAACGATGACTATGATGATTTTGTTAAATTTCATTGAAGAATGACTTTTCTTTGAACAACTGACCAATGCTATTAATTCATTTTCAGCAAATAGCTGAAAAACAAATCCTGGCTATTTTAGACCAAAAGGTTATGCACAGTCACATCTAATATATTTCATTTTATCCTCTAAGAAAAGAAAGCTCAGTGTGTTATTTCCATAGTGAATGTTGATTTGGCTTCAGTACCCACCACGCTTTGCCAGGTCTCTCGCTGTTTCTTTCCCAATACCAGTGTTTGCTCCAGTCACTATAGCAGTTTTCCCATCAAGCTGAACATCAGATGACCAACTTTTGATGAAAAGCCCCCTGAAAGTGTTTCAATTTTTAAATGTGTTTCAACTTACGTTTCAATTCACAACAGTAGAATAAGTCTTTTCAGTTTTTAAAAAAGAATAAATAGCAAAATACAAAGCTCTTGAAAGACAGAAAGACCTTGAATTATAACCATTTACAGTATACGTATTAAAAGGAAACTTTTAATACATGCTCTTATTAATTTAATTTATAAAATATAACATTAGTTTTGATTGTTTGATTAAGTTTTATAAAAGCACAAAAGCATCCTTACCTGAACACATTCATTTTCCCACTAGTCTTATAAAATGTTTACCAGCACGAATGATCTCTTCAAAGCAACTCATAAGTGTTAAGATAAATGCTTGGGCGTCATTTGTACTTGAATAAGGAGGACAGACACAAAATCCCCTTTCTTCTTTGGAGGTCAGAACAAATTGATCTTGTTTGGCATGCAAAATAAATCACTCTTTATATTCCACATGAAGAAATTCCGGGAAAGTCACTGGCAAAATTTTTCACTTGATTTTACAGGATTTTTCTTCCTAAACCGTTCAAGGAAAAGCTGTATTTTGACAAAGGAACTCCTTTTTAATTTCGCATAAATAGCTTCAAGCAACCACAGTTGAAACAAGTGAACCTTATAATAGCCAAAATCTACACACTGATTCCAATGAGTAGTGTTTCGAAGACGGATAGATCTTAAATTATGGGAAAGTCTGTTCAATCTTTCATCTTCAAAAATCAGGTAGTTTCCAGCCAAGCCAGTGGAGCACCTGTGTCCAAACCTGGGCTTCTCCCGTCACACGATAGCATATGATCTGTTTGGACATGACTACAATGCATTAAGATCATTGCAGCTTTAACAGTGACCAATATGGAAAGGTCCATTGCTCTTTTTTCAGTGGTGTTCCCAAAAGTTTCCCAATTGCTACCAAGGCCAGATCATGATTCCGCAAGGCCCGTAGGCACACATCTTTGGAGGCCCCCTTCAGCTTGATTTTGGGTTTAGATTTTTGCGTTGACAGCAATGTAAGTACAACAAACAAACAGAATCTGTTGATTTATTGACTTTAATTATAATAGTATTCCACTAGATGGCAGGACAATTACACATCTACTTTTAGTCACCAACAACCAAATGTTCCTGAGGCTCCTTGAGTGGAACAAGTCATAACTTCCTGTTTTGGCAGGCAAAACTCAACCCTTCTTCATGTTTGTCACTGTTCCCTAAGGACCATCACAGATTATTCCAATCAAACTTCAAACATCCAGCACTCTTTGATGAAATTCTCACCTCAAGTGGCTAAACACAATACTTACGTTTGCATTAAGTTTGCGACATCTGGTAGCAATTGACTGCTATTTTTAAAGGTATTGTGTCAACATTGGTTTTGCTGAAAGACTGGGCTTTTACCACATACAGTATGTGATGCACAAGCAATAAACACAGCTTAAAAACCAAACAGCTTTCTCACTCCATCACACCCATTTAAGGGAAAAAATGCTTCATACAAATAAGCTTTATTTACAGTAATGGTTGTAAAATCACTACTGGTGTATCAGAACATTGGAATTCAATCACTATATACATTTAATGCTTGAAAATAATGTCATTTTCGTTTTCTGCTCCAGTCAAACCGACCTGTCAGGTTAGCGACACAAAATAGCATGATAAATAACAACAAAAAAATTATAATTTTAACATGTACAAATGATGGTTTCAATTCATAAAAATATATATTTTTATCACTCCCCCCCCCCCCCCCCCCCCCTCAAAAAGAGGAGCACAAGCTGAGAAAGTGAAAAACACCATGCTTTTGTTCTGGTGGCCACATTTGTGCTTTCTCTGGCTTTGTTAGCATTGTCTTTGGCCAAGGTTTGGTTTCTTGTCACACCAAGCCACTCTTTATTTGGCTCTTCAACATAGGGTTTGTTGGAAATTGAGAGATTCTAGGGTCAATGTTCTTTACCTTTACTGTCATCAAATTATTAGCACATGCCACGCTAATATCCTCTCAATGCTGACTGCAAAAAAACATGAAGAACCTAATTTACATGGTATAAATACATAGGTCAACAAATGCATAGCATTTTTCATAAAATAGCACTCTAGTTCAGTGGTTCTCAAATGGCTTTGTTTCAGGACCCAGATATTACATCAAGTGGCACACAAACCGTACTGACATTGTTTATCATACAAAACTAAACAAACACAAATTATTAGGCTATTATTATCATTAACTGCATAGGCCCGACAATATAGGCTGAATGCAACTGCATTAACAACAGCAGATGTTTGATTTAAGGGGCATTCACTTGACTCTCACGTCATCATTGTAGAATTAAAGGAGCTCTAATGACCACAAGAGCACAGATTGTGGGTGGTTCATGTGCATGCCTGAGGCTGAGACTGGCATTGCCCCTGATGCCACATTGTACTTCTGTATAGCGCTGTAACCAGTGTTGGATAAATTACAAAAAAAAAAAGTAATTCACTACAAAAATACGACTAAAATTGTAATCAGATTACAGATAACCAATCTAAAAAGTTACTGCATTGTTAACTACATTTATAAAAAAAAACTTTACAGAACATATTAAAATGAATGTCTATATTTCCTCTTTGTTCAGTGTCTCGTTAGGGGACAGATGCCTTTCAGGTGTCATAGAAACCCAAACAGATGTACATAGTTATATAATATTATAAATGTACTCTACATACTGTATTTTAGAAATATTTGTAACCCAAGTAATTAACTCAATAGTAAAAGTCAGTAATTGTAATCTGAAAACAACAATTTTAAATTGAATGTGCTACACAACTGGTTGTAACTCTAAGTTTAAAGTAAGAAAAAAATAAACTTTAAAACATTTGCTGCTGTCTTTTATTGCTGCTGTTTAATTTACGCTAAAACAGTGTAGATTTGATTGGATGCACAACCTTTGATGTCAACAACAAAGATACGGGATCGGGGAATTGCCCCCCTAGATTTGACCAAGGGCCATCTGAAGAGAGAACCTTCTGCACCACAACACCCGTGACCTCTCACCAGTTTAGAACCACTGCTCTAGTTGCTGTCAATACACCAATCATTAATCAATAATAATCATAAAAATAGAAACAAGACAAATAATCAATTCCAGTCTAGTTGAAAATATTCTGGTAGTTCCTTGCATCTTTATTTCTGACAGGACCAGTCATTGGTTACTTCCTGTACAGGCAGGTGTCTCTCAGAGTGGACGGCTCTGTTCTTATCCTGTGGTGCTGTGCCTATGTTAGAATTGGGCTCACTTTGGAAGCGGTCCTCATTAGATTCCTCCTGAACTGGACAACTAAAGGGCTCCTCTGTTCCCCCTCCACTGCCCAGTGATGTCTGACTGACGTACACCACGATGACCTCACCGCTGAAGTTCATTACCTGCCCACTGGAGATAAAAGTAGTGTTGTTGTTTCCTGTCACCTGACCTGCATAAATAAGCAAAACATCAGTGCTGTTGTTTAGTGGAAGACAGCAAAAACAGTAAAAGCATTATTTCCATGAAAATTATGTACACTCTCTTCCTGGAGCCAAACAAGCCTGGCTAGTCACGTTTGTTGAGAAGTTTTAAAGGCAAAACACTGTGAAGGCTATACATATTTGCATATTATCTGTATTATTCAGCCATACAAGTAAAATAAGAGAAAACTGCTTTGTATGCTTACTGTAACAGTAAAAATACGATGCCATTTACTGACCTAGGTCCTTAGTTATCTAAATACAGTCATTCCAAAAAGTATTTGGACACTGCTTCGGCAAAAATAAATAAATTATGCTAGACCTTCTATCAAAACTAACTTAACTTTTATGAGCCAGTTTTGCGATGACCTTTAACAAACTGGTCTCAAGGTGATTTTTTTGTAGATTTATAAACTAATTTCCCCGAAAGTTCAAACAGGTGTCCTAGCAGTGTAACCACAGGTGTAGTTTAGCACTCTAACTATGGAAAATTTCCACTGACGTTTGTCAACAAGAAATTGTCTATATACTTTTTGTCTTAATTCATTAACTTAAACCTATTTTGTGAAATGTTTTGCTGGACAAGGGTGTTTGTGTTATATTTCTTTAAAATAAACATCACCTGGTTTGATATACGTATTGTTATCAGACATTTTTAAGTGTGCATTAATTGTCCAATTACTTTTTGTGGCCTCTGAATGTAGTCTGCATTACAAGTCAGAGACCAATAATGCCACGTCAGCCCTGACTTGGCAAAGAACCTGTTATTTATGTCTATCCATTTGAAAAGACAAAGCTCATAACTGTTTCCTTCCATTAAGTATTTAAACATAGCCAGATTGAATAGTTCCTATTTTTTTTTCTCAGAATATACATGCTCTAGACACACAGTGACTCACATTTCAGGCATCTTTTAGTCATTAACCACTTGGTTATAATAGACCTTACACCCACTCTTTGCAACAGCTACCGGCCATATTTTCATAAACACTGCTTACAGGAATGCACATTACCTGAATGTGCTTGTTCTTATTACTAATAAAGAAACAATTGTCAGATTTGATTTAATAGTGTTCAAGTTACTGTGTACACACATATACAGTATACCTGTAGTTACTAAGACTAATGAGCTTTGTACTGCTTGTACTTACATATTGTTTTTGGTTTTTCCACTAGTAATTAAAGCTAAAGTTTCTATTTATTACAATGTTAAAATACCTCCTCCTATCCCAGCTTAATAGACAGACAAATGTAAGTCATTTGTAGGTTGATTTCCCCAAAAAGAGTGTCTCTGTGGCACTATTAAAATATTTCTCTGTTTGAACATCCCGACTGTCCTGATACAGCAATATTGGCTCAACAATAGTGTGAGTTTGGGGACTGGACTTATCCGTCCGACCAAGAGAAGACAGGGAGTGTGTTTGGGAAGCCTGTTTGTACACAGTCATCAAACCATTGAGACTGGATTATTGCCACAGTGCATTTTTTTGTGCATCACTGAAAGACCTTTCATCTTTTCCAACTGGAAAACAGTCATATTACAATTCTAGTAAATCTGGGATAAACACATGTGCTCTGGCATCACATTCATTACACTATGAAGCAATACTTTGTAATACCTCAAATGCATTCACGCTGTTTTTGAATGTGTTTTCTTACCAGTTGTGGGAGCAGCATCTGAGCACTGGCTCTGATAGTCTACGTCTGCATCCGGGTTGGACAGTTTGAGGTCCTCGTTGTCGATCAGCGAAAGGCCCTGCTTATTATCACTGACTGACGGCAGGAGGGGAATGGTGGTGGATTCTATGCTGCAGCAACAAGGTTCATTCTGTCTATATGGTATCTCTGACATGGCTTCCTTACCAACAGGGCTGCTGTAGTCCAGATAGAGCTCTTGGGAACGTTGTAGATCCACATAATCACAGTCAGCACCTCCAGCACAAGCAGGCAGGCCCTCTGAGGAGCAGTTCTCACATAGCAGAGGATCTTTCAGGTTGATGACCTGTACATTTTCTCCTTTGGTGTCAAAAGCATCTCCCGTCCTGCAAGAGTGGCATGTTGCCAGACCGGTGGCCACCAGTTGACTGCAGTCTTCGTTTTCTCCTACCTCAATGGGTTCCTTCATTGAGAGCACACAGCTGCAGGAGCTGCCTGTCAGAGGGGACGCAGGACCATCTCCAGAGTCCTCACTGGAGCTGCCTGATGATGTGTCAGCTTGTTCCTGGTCTACGCAAGTTGAGGTTTCATCAGTGATGGTTAATGTGGTGCTGGGACATATGACAAGGGACTCTGGAGGGCTTTTCTCTTGGCAAATCAGAGGAAAGGTTTGTGGACCATTGCTACTGTGGTATGAAGATATCACAGTTTCCTAAGAGAAAGAAAGATCATTTTAGCTCTCTTTGAATTGAGGCAGATGAGGTCTGCTAATATATTACATACAGAGAGGTGCAAAAGTCTTAGAACACTAGTGAAAATTCTATTTATACAAACATTCAGAACAAAAACCATAGCAATATGACATTTGTACATGAACAATGTATATGAATTTCAAAACTTGTTAGGAGTTGGTATGCTGCACTTTTGCTTTAAAGGGATAGTTCACCCAAAAATTCTCTCATCATTTACTCACTCTCATGCCAACTCAGATGTGTATGGCTTTTTATCTTCTGCTGAAGACAAATGAAGATTTTTAGAAGAATATCTCAGCTATGTAGGTCTATATAATGCAAGTGAATGGGTACCAAAATTGTGAAGCTCCAAAATGCACATAAAGGCAGCATAAAAGTAAGCCTTTTTTACTATAAATTCTCCTCCATGCCCAGTAGGTGGTGATATGCACAAATAATGTGAAATGCCAAAACTAAAAGAAGAAGAATGTGAAAGTGGAAAATTATAGTAAAAATGACTTCTCACCCACACTTCATGACTTATGAAGATATGGATTTAACCACTGGAGTCATATGGATTACTTTTATATGCTGTCTTTATGTTCTTTAGGAGCTTGAAAGGTCTGGTCACCATTCGCTTACATTTAATAGACCTACAGAGCTGAGATATTCTTCTTTTTTTGTTATTAACATTTTGCATTGATTCCAACACAGACAAGAATAAATGTAATCACAGAATTATGCATTTGGAATCAACTTCCCAGTGCACAAATACAAAATGACATCATACCCACATAAACAGACACACAAATAGAAATACATAAGTAAAAAAAAAAAGACAAAGTTCAACATATATGAGAAAAAAAGGAGACACCAATAAAAAAAATGTTCTCCTTCCACTGCCCCTCACTAGGACCATTCCAAATGAGACAAATAACTGCCCCCTTTCCTGCCATAATTTGCCAGGTTCTCCAGCCATCTGGAAGTCATTTTCTCAAAAGCTACAACTTTACCCAACTCGGTGCACCACTCACAAAATGACTGCTGACTTCCATCCTCTAAGGATTAGCTGTCTGCCAATCATAACGCTGGTTAGGACCAAGCATTTTATGTATTTATCTCCTATATTCAGGACCCCTCCATCACCCAAAATACACAGTCTGGGGCAGAATTAAACTGAGTGTCTCGTACATCACACACAATGTGCTGGACCCTCAACCAAATTTTCTGAATCTTAACACAACCCCCCAAAACATGGGTTGTGTCCCCGTCTTCTGACTGGCATCACCAGCAGGTGGGTGAGTCTTTAAGACCAAGCCTATACAATCTAGAGGGGGTCCAGTAGAACCAATGAAAAATCTTAAATTGCATCAGATGGACTCTTGCATCTCTAGATGCAGACCTGATGGTTTTTAGGATCCTAGCCCACACTCCCTCCTCCAATACCAAGTTAAAATCTTTCTCCCATAATCTCTTGAGAGAAGACGAAGCTCCATCCCCAGACTCTGAACTAACAGGGAGTAATACACTGATGCTTCATGACCTTTCCCATAAGCAATAATCACCATTTCCACAGTATCTGCCGCTTTAGCGGGGTGTACACTACGCCCAAAATTAGTACAGAGCAGGTGAAGCAGCTGTAAGAACTGGGATCTAGGAATCTTAAAACTAAATGATCAAAAGATCTCAGTACTCCACTCTCATATAGTTCACAGAGTGTATTAACCCCCTCCCAATACACTCTGACCAACAGAAAGGGGACTTGTAATATGCAATTTAGGGTTCAGCCATATGCTCGAGGCAACATTTAAATAAATGTCTGAATTAAACACACTGGCCATTTTTGTCCAGACCGAGTGCAAATGCGAAATAATTGGGTGTAACTTAACTTTTCCAGTTAGTTTTATCTAAAGGCTTTGCAATGGTGAAATTGGGGGAAGGACTTCTTGTTCAATACGAAAGCAGGGAGGGGCTCTCTCATGTGGAAGCATCCAATGAGCCAAATGTCTAAGGCTGAACGCATAATAATAAAACAAAATCTTGGGTAGGCCTAGCCCAACTTTGTTAATCGGCCCATGTATCTTATTCAAATGTAATCTGGGACATTTACCATTCCAAATAAAGATAATCGCATTCTACCATATCAAACGCCTTTTCGGTGTCAAGTAAGATGGCTGCAACCGGAGTCTGATCATTCTCCACTGACCACATGATATTGATGAAACTCCTAATGTTATCAGAAGAGCTACGGCCCCGAATAAACCCCACCTGATCTATATGTATAAGAGATGTCATAACTTTACTTAATCTGTCTGAAAATTGGATGGTAACACTCCTTTGGATCTTTGTCCTTTTTAAGAATCAAACTGATCCGGGCTTGTGTCATGGTTAAGGGAAGCTTTCATTCTTTAATAATTCTGTATACATTTCTAACAAAAGTGGAGACGATTCTGTAGCATAAGATCTAAAAAATTCAGTGGCAAAACCATCTGGCCCCAGACCCTTGCCTGTGGGTAAGGCCTTTATTACCTCATCAAGCTCCTCCAAGGTTATCTCAGAATCAAGAGAATTTTTTTTGCTCAATCGTCAATTTAGGAAGTTATAATGGTTCAAATATCACAAATATTATAATATCTTCATCAGTAGACGAAGACATAGGATCAAGATAGAACTCTTTAAAGGCATTATTAATATCAATGGCCGAGGTAAAAATTTCACTGAGGAAATGGTAGAAAAAGCTTCATATATCTTCATATATCTAGCCAAAAGCTTCCCTGCTTTGTCCCCAAAGTATGAGAGTCTTGCCCTGAATAACCAAAACTCCACTTTCCACAACAAAATAGTATTATATCTGTATTTCAATCAGGTCAATTCTCTCAAAGCCATGATCTGAAACTAAGATATTTCCAATTGAACAATCAACAACAGATGAGGGGACATCGGTATATAAACAAAATCTATTCTTGAATAAATCTTATGGACTGATGAAAAAAAATTTTAGTCCCAACCAGATGGGTTCAAAAGTTGTCAAATATTTGCAAGACCAAGATTTTTACACGTCCTGTGAAGTGTCAGTGTTGCTATGGGGGGCTTACTCACTTTTGCTTCACTATGATCAAGAACTGAGTCCATCAAAAGATTAAAGTCTCCTCCAAATATTATATCATGAGGGGTGCCAGCGGCTTGTAACATCCCTTCAAGATCAATAAAAAAGCCCTGATCATCAATGTTATGTGCGTAAATATTAGCCAAAACCAACCTTTGCCCCTGAATTTCTGCTAAAACAATAATGATCAAAAATCTGTTTGAGACATTTGAATTGTAGGGATTTACTTGTCAATGTAATGACTCCCCTGCTCTTACTTGAGCCAGCACTTAAGAAAACATGCCCACAACATATCTTCCCAATTTTTTCAGCTTCCTGCGGGGAAAGATGTGTTTCTTGAAGAAACACTATATTACATTTCTTGCGGTTATAATAATAAATAAATAAATAAACTTCCTTCTTTTTTTATGGTGTGCCCCAACCCATTCATTTTCCACGTGGAGGGAGACAATCCACTCATATTAACATTTGATATTTTGATATAATAGAAAAAATAAATTATGTGTCAAAAACAAGATTATACAGACCACATTCCAACATTAGCCAACAATCAAAACTTTTCTTTGCTTCTCGCCTCACGCAACACAAGATCTTTATCAGATAATCTCAAAAATTTGGTCAGAATTTATCTGGGCCTGTTTCCCTCAGCAGTTCAGTGAGCCGGGACTCTGTGAGCTCACTCGATTTCCAGCTTATGGCCTATTATGTCGAGCAGACTCGGGATTTTCACCATATCTCTGCCTTCTTCATGCTCAGATATTCCAACAATCCATACATTATTTATTCAGCTCATTCCAAAGGATCTTACAGTTTTTCCAAAATGTTTTCCACCACTATTTTGGTCACAAGCAGATTACTGGATAATTCCCTTTCCGATGACTCCAGATAATCGATCTGTTTCTCAACATCTTCCACTCTTTTAACCATCTCAGAGAATTTTGTTTTCATCGCTGTAATCGATTGACATATTACAGCGAGATCCTCCAAGTCAGCAAAAACCTTCGTCAGCATCAAAGACATGTTGGACAGTTGATGCTGGATTTCTTCTCCCGCAGCGCCAACCAAATAGTCTCCGGTCTGCAGACTTGTCAGAGCTTTCAGCTTGAGCACGTAAGTGTCTTTTAATGTCTCCAGAGCCAGAGGATTTTGACTTCTTTGCCATGTTTACCTCAAAGAAAAAATATGTAACTGGGTGTATCGAATCTCACAGGATTCTAACATGAAAATTATTTTTAAAGTGCACAGAGCTCGTCGCTCACACTCCTCGCATGGCGTCACGTGACCTCCTGGGATATACTTCTAAAAATCTTAATTTGTGTTCAGCAGAAGAAAAAAATCATACACATCTGAGATGGCAAGAGTAAATGTGAGATAATTTTCATTTCTGGGTAAACTATCCTTTTAATGACAGCATGTATTCAAGATGGCATGCACTAGTATGTGCAAAACCTGATGATGATCCATGTTATCCCTGCATGATTTGAGAATGTTCCAAAGAGCATCTTGTGTGCATCGGTGGAAGCAAGGATTTCTTTTGTACATGTTCAATGTCACAAATTTGCTTTCATTTGATAAGTGACCTAGAAATACACTCACCTAAAGGATTATTAGGAACACCATACTAATACTGTGTTTGACCCCCTTTCGCCTTCAGAACTGCCTTAATTCTACGTGGCTTTGATTCAACAAGGTGCTGAAATTTAGAAATGTTGGCCCATATTGATAGGATAGCATCTTGCAGTTGATGGAGATTTGTGGGATGCACATCCAAAGCACGAAGCTCCCGTTCCACCACATCCCAAAGATGCTCTATTGGGTTGAGATCTGGTGACTGTGGGGGCCATTTTAGTACAGTGAACTCATTGTCATGTTCAAGAAACCAATTTGAAATGATTCGAGCTTTGTGACATGGTGCATTATCCTGCTGGAAGTAGCCATCAGAGGATGGGTACATGGTGGCCATAAAGGGATGGACATGGTCAGAAACAATGCTCAGGTAGGCCGTGGCATTTAAACGATGCCCAATTGGCACTAAGGGGCCTAAAGTGTGCCAAGAAAACATCCTCCACACCATTACACCACCACCACCAGCCTGCACAGTGGTAACAAGGCATGATGGATCCATGTTCTCATTCTGTTTACGCCAAATTCTGACTCTACCATCTTAATGTCTCAACAGAAATCGAGACTCATCAGACCAGGCAACATTTTTCCAGTCTTCAACTGTCCAATTTTGGTGAGCTCTTGCAAATTGTAGCCTCTTTTTCCTATTTGTAGTGGAGATGAGTGGTACCCGGTGGGGTCTTCTGCTGTTGTAGCCCATCCGCCTCAAGGTTGTGCGTGTTGTGGCTTCACAAATGCTTTGCTGCATACCTCGGTTGTAACGAGTGGTTATTTCAGTCAAAGTTGCTCTTCTATCAGCTTGAATCAGTCGGCCCATTCTCCTCTGACCTCTAGCATCAACAAGGCATTTTCGCCCACAGGACTGCCGCATACTGGATGTTTTTCCCTTTTCACACCATTCTTTGTAAACCCTAGAAATGGTTGTGCGTGAAAATCCCAGTAACTGAGCAGATTGTGAAATACTCAGACCGGCCCGTCTGGCACCAACAACCATGCCACGCTCAAAATTGCTTAAATCACCTTTCTTTCCCATTCTGACATTCAGTTTGGAGTTCAGGAGATTGTCTTGACCAGGACCACACCCCTAAATGCATTGAAGCAACTGCCATATGATTGGTTGATTAGATAATTGCATTAATGAGAACAGGTGTTCCTAATAATCCTTTAGGTGAGTGTAGTTTAGAATCTTAAAAAGATTTCTTCTTCATTTAAAATCATAACTTTTATTTGCTTAAAATTTGTCTGTTTCTATTCAGGGTTAAATCAAATAATTCACAGATTTTCAATATGGACTTTTGCAATTTGACATTCTTACTCACCTGTTGATTCCTGCTTCCTTTCAGGTTTTGGACACAAGTCCGTAAATTTACTGCGGTGTCAGAGAATAAGCTTTAATCAACAACATAGACAATAATCTGCTATTATGTGTAACAAACAAACAAAAAACTCTGAAAAAAATTTACCGGAGAGGAAATTCAGCTTATCCTTACAGCAGAACAGGAAGAGAATGACCAGTGATACCACGATAATGACCAAGAGAATGGCCACCACCACCCAGGGTGTCATAGGACCTGGGACATTATGAAAATAAGGAGGTTAAATACTGTATGGTCAAAAGTATGAGAACACCTATATGTGTGTTTGTTGAGCATTAACTTTTTTAAACTAATTGCATTAATAGGGTGTCTTCTCTAACAGCTTGCACTCTTCTGGGTGGAAATTGTAAAGAAAAGTGAAGTCAGTTCTTAGAAAAGTTCTAGTATCATTAGGTTACAGATGCCACTTGATATTTGGAATCTAATGCAATGAAATGCATACAAGTGTCTTTTTAGGGCCACTGTTCCATATTATACAGACATTTGAGGTTTCTTTGACTGCAATTGAAATGTTCTCACAAAACTATTTTTTTTTTTTTGTCAAACTACTATCATAAAACTATCAGGGACCTTAGGAACCGTATACAAACCATACGGTTCCTAAGGCTGAATGTAAAATTTTACATAACTTACCAGGAGAATGGAGTCCACACGCCACATCTGCCTTACTGCTTCCTGGCTGTTTCTCTGTCTTGCCAATTGCTTTGCAGCTGGAAAACAGTAAGACATATTTTATCAATACGGGACAGCTTAAGAGCATGGTTTGATTCTGGTTTGATTAATCCCAATTTTCTCCACTAGTGTAACCACAAATACAGAGAGCACAAGGAAAATTGGAACTTTCAAAGGGAAGTGGTGGAGAAATTTATCATAATACCACAGTGCGGTAAGACTGCAGGGGCTTTTAAAAATAATTGAGTGCGCCTGTGACCTTCCCCAGACAAACAGCGCCCGTGAGAATGAGAGATGTGACTTTGTAAATGAGTCCTGTTAAAGTGCAAATCTGCATGTGTGACTCAAAGAATAAGCATTTTTGTGGCCTACACTCCCAGCTGTTGCTAAACCTAAGGTGTTGTTATTGAATTGTATTTGGTCATTAGGTCTACATAGACAAGTATACTCACTCTGTCCATTTCTTGCAGGTTTCTGTTGATTGGGATTCAGAGAAAAATCCATACTGACATTGGACACAGGAAGCTCTGCCTGTCTCTTAAATGAAGAGAGATAAAGGATTTTAATACAGACCGACTGACCGACCGACAGATAGATAGATATAAACTACAGTGTGTCCAGATCCATTTCTATCTCTAACTGTATTATAATGTTGCATAGGAAACTGGTACTCGATCACAGAGCTGGAAAATTCTGAAATTTAATGTACTCTCAGTTATGTGAATGGTTGCATCTATCTATAAAGAACAAGTACTTTAGAAGACGTATAACTAATGCTTCTTAAATCTTAATGAGCCTTGCAAAAAAACATCTGGACAAACTTATGAAGGAAAGCTTTACAAACCACCAAAAACTACCAAAACATATAAACAATTATCCCAGATTTTTCAGTTTCAATACCTTTATTTTTTTTACACTGTTTTGATGAAAGTAAAATATATTTTTTAACCTCACTGAATCAACCTGAATACATTCGGTTACACCAGCAAAAATAATTCTGAAGATATTAAGGTATGACTTTCTATAAACCATAACATGACAGTATGATTTTCTGTAAAGCTGCTTTGAAACGATGTGCATTGTGAACGCTATACAAATAATAATGACTCAAATGACTAAAGTGGGACCCAATGTGCTGAATTTCAGCCAACCAGCAAGCAACGAATGTTAAAGCCCTGAAAATTGCCTGCGATGTCCCTTTATGTCACATCCCTTTTGATCTTCAACTAGCGAGATATTACATTTGCACAGACGTAATTGAAGGAATGCTGTTTTGTCATTATGGTTTGGGTAAGAAGAAAAGTACTGTGCAAAAAAACAATTGCCTTAAGATGGTTATTTTGTCTTCAGCTTTATTGTGTCAATGGGAAATATACATTTTAGACTCCCAAACATTCCTTTTGGAAATAGAATAAAATAGAAGAACAGGCATGACCCCCACAAAGCCCCCCACTGAACATCGAGTCATTCTGGGATTAAATGAAGATACAGAAGCAATTGAGACAGCCTAAATAGATAGAAGAACTGTGGCAAATTCTCCAAGAAGCTTGGAACATCCTGTCTGCCAGCAACCAAGAAAAATGGTGTCCAGCTGTACCAAGGAGAATTGAGGCAAAGGTGGTCACACCAAATATTGTTTTTGTGTTTTTTTATTTTTTACTGTACTTTGTATGATGTTAATTGATAAATTTAAATATTTATTAATATATTTATTTTTGAAGATATTCTCACTGTGCTATATTTTCACAAGTGCCTAAAACTTTTGCACAGTACTATATATTAATGTAATTATTACTCAAATGTTTCAGTAAATCGGACATGCTGAACCTTTCTTGTCTCATACATTTTAAACAGTAAGTAAACACAGTTTCGCTTTCAGGATTGTTGCAAATACGTATGATTGTAGTTCCAGCTTTGGCCACTGGAGGCAGTTCGGACATTCGGAAAGCTTAGACCGATTTTAGCAGACAAAACACTTGACCTCCTGTAGCCGACTTTCCCTTAAGATCAGTCTGGAATTAAATGGAATTGTCTGTGTAGAGACAAAACAGGTTCTTACCACCCATCACAACCCCTTCTCCAGCAGGGCATTGTTTAATCGCTTCACAGTACTCGCAGTTGATCAGAGAACAGTGGAAACCCTGTTTGCACTGACAGGGTTCAGCTGCTATGGCGTTGTGTGGACGGGTGCGGTTAAATCCTTTACCTGCAGTGGACGATAATTGGCGGGTATACAAAAACGATAAATATAATAGAACTTTTTTCTTTCCATACACACACATTATATGATGATCGATGACTGACCTTCATCGCAGAACTTCTGAGCAATACATTTCATCTCTTTGTTCCAGTCTGGCTGATACTCATCAAGGCCACAATCAAGACACGTTGTGTGAAAGCTGTCAGTGCAATGCTTGAAAACATATTTTCCTGTGTTCAAAACAAAGACATGAAATAAATCATGAGCCAATTAAAGACTTGCATGAGAACTGATCTAATTTACTAGTATGTTTCCCTTCCTGTAAAACGTTTAGAATGGGTTTTCTGTTCTGATAATTGGAAAACAGATTTTCCAGATTTGAAATACTGAATGAATATTAGAGAAGATTAAGATAAATCTTCTGTAGAAGTGTGTTATGGTATTTTTAGGGTATATTTTATGTGGGAATGGAAGACCTCTTCCTCTTATACTTCTGCTTTTCAAGTTGGAAATCTGTGCAGTAGCAGTTTTAACTCTTTAGGCATTAGCTACACTCACAATTATCTTTACTATCAAATAGATGGATAGTGTCTAAAGCTTTTTCAGTAGTCATCTGACATTAAGCCAGTACTATAGTGTCTTATTCATTGTAGAATTAACTAGTTTATGGTATATGTTTTACTGCTCACCTGGTTCACATTTACTGCAGCAGTTCCCTTTGTATTCATACTCGTGTTGGGGGCAGCTTATGGCCAATCCTGTCTAAAATGAACAGTTAAACAAATGTGATTTAGCAAACAAAAATGTATTTAAATGTGTAGTCTCCCAAGTCACTCATGGGAAGATTTATTTACAGATGTTTACCATGGGAGGGAGGCAGAGGTCTGAATCAAAATATCAGATGTCAATGTATGTGGATGCAAGTAAAATATGACATCATAAAGACAAAAAATTGAATGGCTAAGGAATCATGGAAAGAAAGAGAGCAGAGCAGGGGTGTGTGCGTGGTTGTGATTGTGTGTGTATATTGGTGTGAATGTGACGGGTTATTGCCCAACTCAGAGCACTCTGTAGGGATGAAAAAAGGAAAGGCAGCTAAAAACACCCTCACCCCTCCAGATACCACAAAGGCATTCCACGGTTTAACAGCAGGGCAAAATTAAATGCACTCCTTTAATTCAGTGCAAATCTGAGAAAATTCAGCCGTCAATCATATATTAGACAATAAAAAAGGAAAATAGTGCCAAGCTCAGCATACTGCTCTCTCGGTGAAGGCGAGCAGGATCATGGAAAGAACTTGGCTGAAGTAGTAGCTGTTGCTTAGTAGACCATTGAAATAGTTTGAAATGAATACTAAAATGAATCCTTTTTGCAGAGAGGAGTAAAAAAATAGAATGTTTTCAAATCACCACCACAGGCCAATGCATACGCTTTTGTGTTCCAGCCAACATACACAAAAAATATTTTGAAATTAGAGAAAAGGCAGAGACCTAATGATTACAAGAGAATATGATGTATGAAATATCATTCTAAAACAAGGCTCCTATGTGACAAAATAAGCAAACATTTCCTATATGACCCTATTCTGTATAATTCCAATTCCTGGAATCGATCATAGATCAGTGGATCAGCTCAGTAGAAAAAATCCTTTTGTGTCAAAATTTCCTCATAAAACTTGTTGACGATTACATAACCTTTGGCTAAACAAATGCCCTTTCCAGCTCAGGAAAAAAAATATACTCATGAGGAAAAAAAACAACTTTATTCAAATGATGAAACATGTTGTGTCCTATCCCTTGGCATACTGTGGTTAGTTCAACCAATATATATTATTCTTAATTTACAGTATATCAGCCAAAAATTATGAAATGAAAATCTTCTTTCAGTGATTATATACAGTACCATTTGAAACATGTACAGTGAATTTAGTAATTGAAAATAATATTTTCCCACTTTTCTCTAAATTATTTGATGGCCATTGTAGTGAAGGACGTGATCTTGAGGGTTTTTCTTCCAGTACTGACAGACATAAAAGCCTTTTGATGGATGTATGAGAAAAAAAACACAGGAAACCCAAAGGAATGGGTTCATTTGTAATCCCTCTCCATATGAATGTAAGGGTATACTCAAGGGACACAACATATTTTCTTTGACTAAATATATAAGATCATGGTCAGTGACGCCCTGAAAAATTATATGTTAGAAAATATGCAACGGACACGGTGTGTGCTTTTCTCACAGAACTTTGCCATGTTTAGCTCAATCAAGTTCATAGGTTTGCATCTACTGTATACTAAGTTTTTGACAACAAAAACATTTGAAATATACAGCAAAATGGTTAAAAATGGAACTGTCCCTGAAATTAATTTCTAATTGATTTAAAATAATTAAACTTTTTAAGACCTTTTCCGATCTGTGGTAAACAAGCACTACGCATTGTCAAGTCTATTCCAGTCCAAACTGCACTAACACTATTTACTCAGTATGGAAGGTTGAAAGATGGACAGTGTTTGCAATGTTTCCAGATTTACTAACATTTTATTTCATGAATCTACAAACTGGCAAACACAAGTTCAGACTTGCCTGTGATGCAATAGAAAACATGCTAAAACTTTTGACCTGATAGGACGTCAGATACAGTAACTGAGAAAGACAACTAGAAGACTAAATTAATGGCTAATTAATTAATTAATAAACTCAACAAACCAGAATATACAAGATATACAGTAGACTATAAGCTATTGAATTAACACTGTTGGAAAATTCCAATATTAGATGTTTTGAACTGTTTACATGGAACAAAACCCCATGATTACACTCTGTATCCTATACAAATCTATCAAAAAGGTTATATGTAAATGGCCAATTAAAGGTTACAAATGTTGGACTTTTTGAGGAACCACACATCCCTGCCTATCTTACACAATTCGCGACAATGTAATGATAATTTACATTTCATGAAGATCACATTTACATTTGGGGGAAACTTTCAATGATTCTCCAGAAAATAAAGCCCATGCACAGTGCACTTATGGTTAAAGGAATATTCTGGGTTCAATACAAGTTAAGCTCAATCTACAGCATTTGTGGCATGATGTTGATTACCACTCAAAATAACTTTGACTCGTCCCTCGTGGTTATAGAGAGGTACTTACATTGGAAGTGAATGGGGCCAATTTTTGGAGGGTTTAAAGGCAGAAATGTGAAGCTTATAATTTCATAAAACCACTTACATTAATTCTTCTGTTAAAACTTGTTTATTATTTAAACTGACGTTTTAGGGTTTACGCCATTACATTGTCATGGCAACGAAGTTGTAAAATTAGATAACTTAACACAGAAAAGGTTAGTAAACGATTTTATCAGAGTAAAATCATGTTAACATGCATATTATTTACATCTTGTGGCTATACTTTTGAAACAGTGAGTATTTTAACAATGGCGGATTGGTCCCTTTCACTTCCATTGTAAGTGCATCAATGTAAATGCTATTTCTTTGTTTTTTAAGAAAAAGAGGGACAAGTCAAAATACATTTTTGTGTAATCAAAATTAAGCCAGAAATGCTGTCGATTGAGATAAGCTTGTACTGGACCAGGAATGTTCCTTTAAGACCATTCAAAACAGCAATAACACAGCACAATCCCAGAGGCATCCACTTCCACATTGAGTTCCCCTTCCACATTGAGTTCCCCTTCCACATTGAGTTCCCCTTATGCTGTGCAAAAAATGCAAACTGCAGACAAAAGTGCAGTGAACACACACATCTGACTGCTTGAAAACTACTCGTGTCAAGTAATGACAGAGAGAGTATCTGTATCTTTTAAAAAAAAGCTAATAAGCTGCCTACCTAGACAGCATCTTTGGGCATCATATTCAGCTCATTCAGAAAGAGCCGTCTGGTAGGTGGCCCCTTAAGGGGCCGTTCATTCCGAATGTGTTTCTATGTAAACATGCGCTAGACTTTGTCTTTGACCGTTTCGTTTCGCTATGTTTGTTGTAGCACCACGTTTTTAGACATAGTGTCAATTTAATAAGTAGACTACATCGCCACCGTTCACACCGAACTTGTTTCTTCGTCTGTCTCCGCTGGTTTTCAATCAATTTTTCAGCATTGCGTGCAGGAACGCCGCGTTTGTGTGTGTTGGTAGAAAATTGCAAAGAAAAAATGTTTTTAAGCGCAAGGACGCGTTAAAAGTGAACGGAGCAGTGTACACAAGCCCGCAAACCAAATGCTTAAAGGAACAGAGGGGTAACGAAGTTTGTCATTGTTGTGGAGAGGAGGGGTAGCCTACACTGTTTCCAGTCAACACAGTGCAAACTAATATCTCTCAAAAGTAGCATATACACTTTCCCGTCAAAAGTCTAAAGTGAAACATTATTATTAAGAACTCATAACACGGCAGCAGAACCCATGAAAACCCCGTTTTATAAAAATCTAATTCCTATTTAAAGACAAGAGTGTGATTATGAGCACAATAACATTTGCAATGGGAAATGTTCATTTTCAAAAACAATACAGTAAGCAAACCTACCTCCGAGAACAGTGCGAGAATGAAGTGTGTGATCCATCCTTGAAATATCCAACTAGTAGAAAAAATCACTCTCATTATTCTTAACTTTAAAACACACCCCAGTAAAACCGGATCCAGTTGTTTCAGTTTTAATTAGCAGTTTCTGTATTGTTGTATGGTCCACTAAAGAAAAGCAGCAGACCCCTGTTCGCTTTCAATGTCACTGGAATGGGAAGATGAAGGGATGTCCACGCTCCAGACTGCTTCATTGATAGAGAGCATGTCTCATGATGTTCACTCACCTACGCCTCGACTGCTGCTCTCTCCGTTTCCACAGAACAAGTCATGTGGAATCTGCTGTTTCCTACTCACTCCTCCCATTTTTTGTATTAAAAGTATTTCACATATGAACGATGTTCATTCTATCATCCAGATAATCATCCCAAAGTTTATTGTTGTAACATTTGCGCCTAAAAGCCCATTTAAACTTGCCCAACATTGTGTTTACCCTGCGTGTGTTTGTTGGGGCAGTTTGAGAATAATGCTTCTCAACATTCTAAATCCAACAGCCATCTTTATAAAGTTGGTGTTTGTTAGAGTTTGTTGGAGCAGTGTGACTTAGCATAAACATGCCAAGGAAAAGGTCAAGTCAAGTGTTTTTTATTGTGGTTCAACCATATACAGTTAGTACAGTACACAGCGAAACGAGACAACGTTCCTCCAGGACAATGGTGCTACATAAAACAACATAGGAATCATTCCTAAATATGAGAAGTAAATACAAAACCTGTATAAAGATTTATGCATTTCAATTTCATTCCAACAAAATTCCAGCAAATTGAGATAAAAAAAAAAATTACGTTTTACAATTTGTATTAATAATTACAAAATTTAAAATAGAATTAAATTGAAATGCAGTAATCCTAAAAATAGTCGAATATATATATATATATATATATATATATATATATATATATATATATATATATATATATATATATATATATATTTTTTTTTTTTTTTTTTTTTTTTTTTTTTTTTTGTGTGTGTAACTACACGTATATAGGAAAAATATAGCCTGTAGTGTAGGCTATATTATCTAGACAAATAGAGTCTATTCATAATATTTTACTGTGGGTACATGTTCGTGGAACTGTAATGCATTAAAAGGTACATGCAGTAATTTTTTTAATGTCATCTTGGACTTACACTGGCACCTAGTGGCCTGGATGCAGCAATTTTCAAACACAAATGCCTTTCATTAACAACGCCATCGTAATAATCCACTATTCATGGTAAACCAAGATTAATTGAGTCCCTGATTGAAAGTGTCTAACAACAGGGTGGTTACTGAGATTAAGAGAGTAGTAGTCGTCTGGTCATGTGATCATAACAGGGGACCCTCTACATGTAGAATAAAACAGCTGTTATAAGGTTACATAAATTACTGTAGTCTTCATCTCATGTGAATGATCTGATTTTATTCATGTTTCAAAATTACTATTCATTAAAAAGGTTAGTTCACCCAAAAATGAAAAGTATCCTATAATTTACATCAAACTTCAACCTGAAATTACACAAAGTTATCCTAGGTGTATATGACTTTCTTCTTTCAGCCAAACACAATCAGAGATAAATTAAAAAATATCCTGGCTCTTCCAAGCTTTATAATGGGAGTGTATGTACTGTAACGCAGTTCAATGGGAAGGAGGAGGCGAGAACCGGCTTGACAATACAAATAATAGTTTAATGGGAAACTTAAACAAGAGACACAAACACACACATGACGGACATGTCTATAAACGATCTCTCTCTCCTACACCACCGTCCGCAATCGGCCTTTATCCCTCTCCGAGGCTCAATTAGCCCGATCAGGGACCGGGTGTGTATAATCACGACCCGGCCCCGCCCTCCACCCTGTTACATTCCTCACTTGTTCTCTCAGGCTGGGGAGTCCCGGCATGACGTACATCCCCCCCCTCTTTCCCTGAGGGAGGGCGTGCCCTAAGCCCCGTCTGCCAGCAGGTCATCCCCGTCAACCTGGATGAGGGAGGGGACAAGGGGAGGGAAACAGACATAATTAAACTGGGGGGGGTACTTTAACAGTGTAGTACCCCCCCTCCCCCTCAACAAAAAAACCCACTAAAATTTAAACGAGAGGGAAAAGGCCAAGGCAGAGCAGCAGTGAGAGAGAGAGAGAGAGAGAGAGAGAGAGAGAGAGAGAGAGAGAGAGAGAGAGAGAGAGAGAGAGAGATGGAAAAAAACAAAAAAACAAAACAAAAAAAACCCACTTACCTTGCCAGTTCTCCGATACGCCGTAGCTTGGTCCCCCGGCCACTCAACAGACAACAGCAGTATATACAACTATTTACACGCAGACAAAATGCGATTGCTACTTCCGGTGGCCAGTTTTTTCAAATGTTGCACAGACCTCTTGGGCCAAGAGACAAATAGGCCTACCACATTTCATTTCGAGCTACCTTTTTAAACCTTGTCAGATAGCTGCTAAATCTTACTTGGTCGATGTTTTTCAAGGTATATGACTGTCCTCATTGACCTTGATGGCACCTTGGACAAAGAGACTGCATGCAAAATGTAAAATCGATCGGACCAAGGGTTCCAAAGTTAGAGCCATTTTTAAATTTATAATTATTATAATACCACCAAGCGGCAGAGGTATGCAATTTTTTTGTGTGTCCTTAAAGTGATCCTATACATAAGTATACCAAATTTGGTACATTCCATTAAAGATTTATAATAGTTTTCATAAAAGTGTCCACCCACGATACGTATGTTTTGGCATACCGTTGCAACGATGAATTGAATGTTTCTCGAAACTTTTTTGATAACTTTTCATACTGGGAGGAAAATTAAAAGGCAGAGCAAAAATGTTATGGTATTCCCAACACACTCTCATGGTGAAATCTTCAGGATTCGTACGACTTTTCTAAATTTGGCTGATTCGTATAATATCGTGTGACTGCACTCGTTTGAATCCCTATGACTTCCACTACAGCCAATGAAATCGCTGGACATCATTTCCATCGAATACATGACAATTATTTGCTTCTGTCTCACTCAGCAGATTCCTATCCTGTTTACACACTCTACTGATTGGTAAAGTTTAGATAAGTGGTTTGGGTAAGGGCATAATATTAAGAAGAATGTCCTTAACGCCTCATGCTTCCGCATTAGACATCCGGGAATTTGCACGTGATGTAAAAGCCGTACGAGTTTATGCGACTAACATTGTGCAAGACCATACAAATTAAATCAAATCAAATCCCTTTATTGTCGCTCAACCATATTCACAAATGGAACAGTGGGTGAAAGTCTTGGGTGCAGTTCCAAGCAACAAAGCAGTATGACAATTACAACAAACATCTGATTTACACATAACACAGTTTACACATATGTTACACAACACAATATACATCTAATAATATACTATACACAATATAAGACTGTATATACAAAAATAAAAAATAATATACAATATACAAAAAATAAGAAGAAATACACTGTGATAAAGCCAGTCAGGATGCTCTCTACAGTGCTGGTGTAGAACCGTATGAGGATTTGGTGGTTCATTCCAAACTTCCTCAGCTGTCTCCGGAAGAAGAGGTGCTGGTGAGCCTTCTTCACAACAGCCTCAGTGTGGATGGACCATGTGACTTCCTCAGTGATGTAGACACTGAGGAACTTGAAGCTGCTCACTCTCTCCACCGGTGCTCAATTGAAGGTGATGGGGCTGTGTTCTCTGTCTTTTCTCCTTAAGTCCATCACAAGCTCCTTGGTGTTGGTGACGTTGAGGGACTGGTTGTGCTCCTGACACAGCATGTCAGAGTGTGAACCTATTCTCTGTAGGCTGTTTCATCATTGTCAGTGAACAGACCTACCACCTTCGTATCATCAGCAAACTTGCCACACAGTCATGTGTGTACAGGGAATACAGGAGTGGGCTGAGAAAACAGCCCTGCGGGGCTCCAGTGCTGAGGGTCAGTGATGAGGAGATGTTGCTGCCCACTCTAAACATCTGGTGTCTGCTTGACAGGAAGTCCAGGATCCAGCTGCACAGCGAGCTGTTTAAGTCCAGAACTCTGAGTTTCTCATCAAGCTTGGAGGGCACTATGGTGTTGAATGCTGAGCTGTAGTCTACAAACAGCATTCTCACATATGTTTTCCTTTTTTTCAGATGAGGGAGAGCAGTGTGTAGTGTAGATGCAATGGCATCGTCAGTGGAGTGGTTGTTGTGGCAAGCAAACTGCAGTGAGTCCAGTGAGACAGGCAGCACAGAGCAGATGTAATCTCTGATTAGTCTCTCAAAGCATTCGCTGAAGATGGGGGTCAAAGCAACAGGACACCAGTCATTTAAGCAAGTGATTTTGGATTGCTTTGGTACAGGCACAATGGTGGATGATTTAAAGCATGTGGGGACCACAGACAAGGAGAGCGATAGGTTGAAAATGTCTGTAAAAACACCAGCCAGATGGTTCACGCTAGTGCTGCAAGATTAATCATATCGCAGTCGCGATGTCAGCCTGTGCAATTATATGATGGCAAAATGCTGTGAATTTATTAAATAAATAAGTGCATGTGTGGACGTGACAGCCCATTTTCAACACAGCTAATAAAAAGATGACCAGTCAGTCTCAGTTTAGGGAGTGGCCTGTGTGGTCATGTGAGTTTCCGGTGTTCACGTGGAAATGAGGTGAAGATGGATGCCGCGCAGACCGACACTGAACTGGTGGCCAGAAAAAATAACACAGAAACACAGATCACAGCTTGGCGATGTCTTTATTTCATCAATAATTAAAGTTAATATAACACGGGAGCGTGACATGTAAATAAGCTCAAACTCCAAAACTGTCATTCTCTGTGCGGTCAGAGCTGCTTCAACCAGTCGTGGAAGAGACCAAATCTGAGCGGGAATCGAGACAGGAAGAGGCTGATGAGCACTCTTACACAGAGATGCTCGTCTCTCACCCCCGCTGTCTACAGCTTGCAACGAGTTGCATCATTGATGAGATCATCATAAGATCAATCTTATGTGAAAAATTACATTAAAATTACAACAACAATAAAATGAGTGTGTGTGTGTGTGTGTCTGTGTGTATATATATATATATATATATATATATATATATATATATATATATATATATATATATATATATATAATATATATAAAACAATTTTATTGGTTTGACTGAGTGAACCAAACTTTTATATCCTGTTTCCTTTTCAAAAGAGTTTATGCAAAAGTACATGTTGCATCCTGCTTAAATGTCCCTGTTTGTTTGGATAATCTTATTTTTGTGAAAATTCCTGTTCTTATTTATTGTTCTATTTTATTTAGGTGTAATATTGAGAAAATAACAAGTTTGCAGTAATGCAAAGATATTTTTGAATATTGTAAAAATATTTTAATTTGAAAACACTTTGCATTTATAGTTGTTGTTGCAAGTTTGTATATTTGAGTTGAGAAATACACATTTCAGCATTATCAGTAATATATTTGTGCATTTTCCTTGATAACCAAGCAAGTTGATTCATGATACCATTTGTTTATTATATTGCAATTGCATATCGCAATATTAACCTCAATAATCGCAATATGACTTTTCCCCCCAATCATGCAGCCCAAGTTCGCGCATGCTCCGATGACATGGCCTGGAATACCGTCTGGACCCACGGCTTTACGGATATTTACCCGTCAGAAGGATCTGGTTACATCCGGGACGGAGAGTGAACTAATCTCTGTAGCTTCGGCCGGGAGAGCTCTCTCCATGTGGGCTGTGTTATTTCCCTCGAAACGAGCATATCAATTATTTAGCTCAAACGGGAGAGAGGCCGAGGTGTTTATGGCAAAGTTTTTATTACCTTTGAAGTCTGTGACGATATTAATTCCCTGCCACATGCTTATAGAGTCAGTGGTGTTAAACTGTCCTTCAGTCTTATCCCTGTAGCCTACTGGCATTTACCTGCTCTGATAGTTTTGCAGAGGGCAAAATATATATATTTTGTTCCTAGGCCTTATGGTTCAAGAGTTATGCCCAAAATGTTAATTTATTTTGTTCACTGTAGCACCATTCCCCAAAATTTTAAGTCTCTAGGACTTATGGTTTGGTCTGCACAATCAGTTTTAGGGAAGAATAATAATAAAAATCTTTACAAATACAATAGGTTTCAGGCCTTCGGGCTTGAACCTCTTAACAGCCCATTGAAGAGACTGTATGTCTCTCGGCCTCGTTGTCATTCCCCTCAAAGATGGCGCTCCTGTGAATGTAGTATATTAGCCAACTGTTAATAAGAGTAGCTGCACGTACATTGGCAATTTAAATGCTTTGAATAGGGCTCCACCTAATTTAAAGTCTGATTTGTAGGCTAGCTGTTTTGGGTAAATCTTTAATTGTGTCTCGTTCAGACCAAACGCAGAACAGGACGCAGGTGTCTCGAGAGCCACTTTTCAAGTTGACGTAACTCGCCCGAAAGCTGGAAAATGCTGCATTCGGATGCTGTATATGGAGGTAGGTTGAAAATAAGGTGCCTTTCAAACTGTTCTAAGACCACTTTCCCTTAATGTGTCTACAAAATGCGGCAGTCCTGCGCAAGACGCTGAGAAACGTCGCGAAACGTCCATCAGGCAAACGTTTACATATTGAGACAACAGCTGAGAGGAGCGCTGACCTAAATCTCACAAATGCAAATAGCTAGCCAAAATATTTTTTTACAGCCCTGTAGGACTTGAGAGATGTTCGATAAGAGAGGCCCTGGTTCAGATATGTGGAACATTACCAAAGGAATAATAGTAAAATCATTCATTTTTCCTCACGGGTTTAAATGGATTCAATAGTGGTAACATAAATCCTTATCTCGCTTAACTGTCACTTTATAATCATTCACTTGGCATCTGGCTCGATAGGTAACTGCGGCAGATAGTGCTAAACTCTTTGAACAAGTGCTTTCGGGACACGGGTGGGTGCTTTGTAACAATGCCAAAAGTTTCACTTAGGCTACTATCCTCTCGCTTTTAAGCCAAAAGCTGCCTTGTCTGCTCCTTTAGTCCATTACTGCCTGCTTTGAATAACGGTCGAAAGTAAAGTTTAAGGGCATGTTTTCTATGTCTTCAACTCCATGCAGTTACCGCAGAACCCTGCATGCAAATCAAGTGCGCATATTGCCCTCATTTCCTGGAGGGCTTCCAAAAAAGCTGCTTTGTCAGGCAGTTTAGAAATGTCATAATGAACAAATTATTCCAGGAAAAATAACAATCAACCTGATGTTAGCAGGTTATGATAGAAAAAAATAAAACATTAGTGCACAGAATCAGTGCATATCTGACTGCAAATATGCACTCTCAGCTGTCTGTGACGTCATGCACTCTCTACATTTCCCTTGTAGAAGAGTTTTGCTACTTATTGCAACCATATGTGTAGAAAATAAGAAAACAACTCACTACTATATGTATGATTTTGGTAGCACTTTACAATAAGGTTCTATTGATTAACATTAATCAATGCATTAGGTATCATGAACTAACACTTTTTTTCTACAGCATTTATTAATCTTGGTTAGTGTTCATTTATGAAAATAAAATAGTTCATTATGAGTTCATGTTAATTCATAATTAAGTCAACTAATCTTAAAATATAGGCTACAACTTTTAATAATAAAAAAACAAAAATTAACATTAACCAAGATTAATGTGCTAAAAATTATTATTATTTCCAATGTTAAATAATGTATTAAACTAATGGTAACTGAATTCAAACTTACTGTGAAGAGAGAGAGGAACCAGGCTGGCCCTGGCACTCCCTATAACACATTGCTTCATAACTTGCCATCAAAGTGGTTGCATATTGGCGGGAACACTGAACTTTTCCATTCCTGTTTGATGTCTTGTTATACATTCAGTCAACAATGCAACTGAAATAAAAACGTGGAGATGCAGAATGTTCCCGTGGTTTTAGGCAGTCTCTCTCAATCTCTCTCTGGGTTTGGAAATGTTCCTAACTTCTGACTCACAGAAGACCTTCAACTCTTGCCCTTCACTTATGAGTAACTAATCCCTGCTGAATTTCCAAACATACAACTCTAGATCAACTCCCGTGGAGATATATATATTATATATAGTTTTATGCAAAAAGTTCAGTTACAGCACTATTGTTACTTTGCCTACATTGTGTAAAAACATACAATGTTACATTTTGTGTACATTACAAAAGTGTAAACAGCAAAGTTAAAGATTAAAATTAATATGCAAATTTGGTTCTCCTTGAGAAATGATTCACAATACACAAAGGCTTCTCTAGAATCATGCCAGCAACATTTCCTCATACCAAATGCTGACCATGCGATCAAAAGCACTATTTATCATCTCATCTTTGTAACCTTTTCCTCAAATTTAGGGGAAAACAAGAGTATGTATTTGAAGTTGTCAATACAAGTGTTTGAAGGGCATACATTTACTGTAGTAACACCTGCTGATAGATTAAACTAGGTGCCTCAATCCCTTACCATTGAATTAGAAAGTTCAAGGGATGTTATGTACCATATAAACTGATATGAACTGGGAGCCAGAGAGTTCAAGAAACTGGGACAAACAATGTGCTTCTGCAATTTGCTCTATCTAAAGAACTTAAGTGCAGATTTATGTTGGCTGGACAAAGCCAACATACTTTTATTCTACAAAGTTGGTTTAGGGTTTTTAAAAAGCTCTAAACAGAGACCAAAATTTCCAACACTTTCTCCTAGAGCTTTCAGGCTACATCTACTAAACACGGTAAAGACCTGTTCTGACTAAAGCCAATTTTTCTCGATCGGGCCGAACGGTTCTTGTTGCGAAACCGTGCTGATCCCGCTTCCGGTTTCTTTTTCCACTGTGGTGCTTGAATCCATGCATATGTCAGCTGACGATGGTGTGAGAGGTAAAAATTAGAGCAAGTGCGCTATGGAGGATGACCAAATATTCCAAATATTTTTTTCTCTGCTAAAGCACAGGAAAGACATGAAAAATGCGAGAGGTTTATTCAGGGGTTGTGAATTTCACCGGACATGAACATTCAGAAAAGTGAAGGTTCACAGAGCTAAAAAGACAACATTTTATAGTATTATAATTATATATGAGTTTTAATGAGCTAGGTAATCTACTTCCCTGACACAAAAGGCATGTAGAAAAACAATGATCTATACTAGTTATACACTAGTACCTATGGTACTATATACTAGTACCATACAATCAAGATTCACCCTACATAATATTTTTTTAAATAATGTTGTATGAACCTCACCATAGCAAACTTTTCCATCTACCTAGAAACAAATGTGTAACCTTGGCATTGGCAAATTGAAAATCAAGAGTCTAAAGCCATTCCACCAGCACAGTTGAGTTATCTCAGTTATCCAACCGTGCCAGGAAATCCGGGCCAAGAACGGTTAGCCATAGTGCCATGCTGAACCGTGCTCAAGTGGAAATACAACTGAAACCATTTCTCACCGTGCTCAAAAGCGTTTGGCACATTGGTGGAAAATGGGCTTAAGAGTGCTATGCCTTTTCCGGTTTTCACACGACAGATGATCAAAAATAAAAAAGAAATCCCATAGACTTACATTGACGGAATGTTTGGGAACTCAAATGGTCAAATTAAAATGTAAACAAATAAAAAAAGGGGGGCCTTCAATCTGCTTTAAAGTCCAATTCACACTGCCCCAACAAACATCTATCCATCGATTTATCTGATAATTTGACTGTCTGACTATCTTGGTAGCTAGCTAGCGGTTTATCTTTCTGTACAAACTGATCTCACAGTGAAATTGAAAACAGTAGGTTGACTTTTCTTTTTCTAAAATCAGACTGTTTTAAGCTAAATGCAAAACACTGGGGTAATTGTTATTGGGAGTGTGGGCACATGTGAGCTCCATTTTCAGTGTAATGTCCACGGAGGGGCGCCAAAAGAGAGTTGCCTTGATCTGTACATGCTGTAATACAATGAAGAGGAATGCATATTTTATAACCTGTACCCCCCCAACCCCAAACCTAACTATCAGTGGAGAATTTTTCTTTTTCTTTTCAAAGAGCCTATTTACACATAGCAACAGTATGCGATTGGGCATGCAAATTCCATTTACATCTGGCCACATAAATGTGTTTCTGCAAAACAAATATACAGTAAATCTGATCTACTATTTTTGGGCTATATGAAAACATAAGAGAGTTCACTTCCAGGATGATGCTAATGCCAAGCAGTGAAATTTTGCTGAACAGGAGACTTTTAACAATTGCTGTATTGATGTCCGCACTAATCGTTTTCAGTTTCCTAATGTCGTTGTTTTCCAAAGCATGCTGTAATGGAGCACATTTTTTAAACGCTCTGTTTTCGGTGGGCAAAAAACACGATTTAGTGTGGATGGGAGGCAAAAATGCAGTGAAATAACTGCATATTCAAATAAAAACTTATTAGTGTGAATGTGGCCGTAACTCCATTTTGAAGGAGTAAAGTTCACATAGTGTATGTGGCCTTCACAACAAGATGCAGAGTCCTCCTTGTTGAAGTGATCTCCTGGGATTTGAGTGATTGTGTTGTTTTCTGTCTCAAATAAGTCTTGGAAAATATTTAATTAAACATGCATGCTTTTAACAAGTGAAAAACAATTATTTATGAGACTGATGTACATAAGTAAACAAGTGGTCTTTGCTTTTTATTATCTTATGACACGAATTTCAAATATACATAATGTTAGGTACAGTTTTCTTAAGTCACCGTATTTTACAGTTATTTACGGTTGGAGTATATCCAAAACAAGAGAAACAAAATCACAGATAATTTTACACACTTATAGAAAATATTCTCCAGACACAACAACACATAAAAGATAACTAGACACGGAAGGAATCATAGTTTTGATTTCATAAAGTTCACATTTTTCAAAAGGAAAAAAAGTGTAGTGATGTAAATAAGCCTCTGAAATAAAATGTAAAAATAAAAAAAGGAAAACAAACATGAGTGCAAATTTCTTTGGAGGCTTTAATAATTATTAAGACATAAATAGGTTAAAAAATAAAGCCCATCAAATCAAAGATGAATAAAACAAAGGCAGATAATTGACTTCAAGTAGTCTGAAATCCCAGACAACAGAGGATCATGGGAAACACCCCAAGCAGCTCTCATTTCTTTCTCTGGAAAACATTAGCCAGCATAGCACCTGAGGTTGTCAGCTGACCCATCTTACTTAGAAACTTGGTTTTTGCATCCTCACCCACCAGACTGGCTGCAATAGAAATGGACCTGGAAAATGGACAGCATTCATGGGTTAGATAACGAAAATCTTTAAGCATATTAGATGTGATAATAATTATATAATAAGTGTAGTTTTATTGTGACTCTTAACAGAGTTGTTGACATGACTAGGGTTGGGAATTAAGATCAGGTTCTCATTCAGAACAGATTTCTTTTTTAATCCAGAGCCAAATAATTTTTATTAAGTTTGCTTATGTAACTGGTTCTTGAACATCTTCACCTTTCCAGCGATGCAAATGTATTTACTAAATCTAATTTCCTTAAACTGAACATGTGAGAGAAAGACTGGGATCTATGAAAAAAGACAATAAATAAACACAATTTTCTATTGTGTATTGTGTTGTTCTTGTGTGCAGAAAACATCAGTAAAAAAAAAAAAAAAAAAAAAAAAAAGTTATTGGTTTAAGTGTTTTTATGCCACACTTCAATAAAATCAAGAAATATGTAAATACATCTTTACATATGTCTCTACATAATTTTACAAATAAAATCATAATTTTAATTTGAACTCATAAATCTTACATGCAGAGCACTATTTATGTATCTTCTGCCTATATGAAACATGGCAATAACCCAGGAAATGGTCTTAATTAGCTGTGGTGCAACCAAGCACACATTCAAGAAATGCAACCATCGCTTAAAGGTTGTTTTGGGTAGCCTTCCACACTGTAGTCTGGCTTTTTTTTGTGGCAGTTTTCGAGCTTTGGCTTTTTTCTTGTCGATATAAGACTTGTTTTACTGTGGATAAAGATACTTGTCTACCTGTTTCCTTCATCTTCAGGGATTTATTTGCACTTTTTGCTACAAACTACATTAATCTCTAAGAAGACAGAATGTATCTCCTTCCTGAGCTGTATGATGGCTGCTTAGTCCCATGGTGTTTATACTTGAGTACTATTGATGGTTACAATGAACGTAGTAACTTCAGGCATTGCTCCCGAGGATGATCCACAATTTTTTTCAGAGGTCATGGCTGATTTATTTTGATTTCCCCATGATGTCAAGCAAAGAGGGACTGAGTTTGAAGGTAGGCCTTAAAATATATTCACAGGTACACCTCCTATCAGAAGCTAATTGTCAAATAGCCTAAAGGCTTGACATAATTTTCTGGAATTTTCCAAGCTGCTTAAAGGCACAGTTATCTTAGTGTATGTAAACTTCTGACCCACTGGTATTGTGATATAGTCAATTAAAAGTGAAACAATCTGTCTGTAAACAATTGTTGGAAAATATACTTGTGCCATGCACAAAGATGTCCCAAATGACTTGCCAAAACTATAGTTTGCTAATATGAAAATAAAAATGAGTTTTAATGACTTCAAGTATGTACACTTTTGACTTAAACTGTAAAACAGTTTCTATTCAGTCTGTACACAACATAACTATTTATTCAGTTATTCACTATTATTTTGGTGAAGATTTGATTCTCTCTCTCTCTCTCTCTCTCTCTCTCTCTCTCTCGAGGAAGATTTAACTGATGTACAAAATAAAGACTAACAGTGACAGACTGAATGACTTCTCTGAAGTTACAGTAATTTGACAATTTATAAATATCTCAAGAAAGCCATGGCAGAAAACCACTGG